>VSMD01074282.1:0-58206 GCA_008750895.1 Mirza zaza | reverse complement strand
GGATTAATAAAATGTGGTATATGTATACCATGGAGTACTATTCAGCTCTAAGAAACAACGGTGATATAGCACATCTTATATTTTCCTGGTTAGAGCTGGAACCCATACTACTAAGTGAAGTATCCCAAGAATGGAAAAACAAGCACCACATATATTCACCAGCAAACTGGTATTAACTGAGCAGCACCTAAGTGGACACATAGGTACTACAGTAATAGGGTATTGGGCAGGGGGGAGGTGGGAGGGGGGCGGGTATATACATACATAATGAGTGAGATGTGCACCTTCTGGGGGATGGTCATGCTGGAAACTCAGACATGTGGGGGGAGGGGGGAAAGGGCATTTACTGAAACCTTAAAATCTGTACCCCCATAATATGCCGAAATAAAATAAAATAAAATAAAATAAAAGGAGTAAGTGAAGACATAGACCTACTCTAGGTGCTATGGTCTGGATATGGTTTGTTTGTCCCCACCAAATCCCATGTTGAAATTTGATCCCCAGTGTGGCAGTGTTGGGAGGTGGGGCCTAGTGGGAGGTGTTTGGGTCATGAGGGTGGATCCCTCACAAATGGTTTGGTGCCATTCTTGTGGTAGGGAGACTGGACTGGTTCTCAGGGAAATGGATTAGCACACCCACCACCACCAGTGTGTTGTTATTCAGGGAACAAAAGCAACACAGGTTTGGTCCCTCTTTGCATGTGCCTGCTTCCCCCTGTGACCTCTGGTATGTTTTGATGCAGCACAAAAGCTCTCACCAGAAGCCAAGCAGATGCCAGCACCATGCTTTCTGTACACCCTGCAGAACTGCGACCTAAATAAACCTCTTTTCTTTATAAATTATCCAACCTCAGGAATTCCTTTATAGCAATGCAAAACAAACTACTACACTAGGTGATACTTTTGATAGATAGTAGAGCAAATAACCAAAGTTACAAGTAACCTGTAAAAATAAACAAATGAGGGCTACGTATGTCTGTCCCATTCAGTCTACTAGCCTTATTAAGAAAGCTATTTTCAGAAGTTTACTAACTAGACTACTTAATGTGGGCCACTGAAACTATTTCTTTCCCAGCAGACAGTACTTAAAATGAGAAATAACAAAAATAAAAATATTTTCTTTGTATGTCATTGTAAAAACTCAGTATATTAGTACTTTAAAAAGTAAAAAAGGATTCTTTATTTCATGATAGAATATTACAATTTCTATCAGGAAATAGTACTCAGCAATAAAAAATGTTAAATATATAGTAGTCTTATAATAAAATACTATGTAATCATTATGTTATCGAAAAATATTTGGTGGCATGGGAAAATGTTCACAATGAAATGTTAAAGTAAAATTAAAAACCAGGTTATGAGCAGAACATAGCACATATAAAATAAACAGGACTGATTAGAAAGAATTGTAATCCTACTTCCTCATGAAAAATGAAGAACCTTTCCTGTGATTTAGGAAAAATAAACATAAATTTATGTTTCCTGGGTGAAACCTACAGCTCTTAAACTCTAGTTTTGCATGTCTTCATTCTGAACAATCGACACTTCATAGGGAGGAGAATGAAACCTTCCCATTCCATCCACCCACAGCTCCACCCAGAAATGTGAAAATAAACTCAATACATATATGCTTTCTCTAATATCTGAATTCATATTACCCAAATGAATTTTATTAGCCATCTTCTAATAAAAATAGAGCTGCCATCATTCCTCCTTTTTATTTTCTCTTCTTTTTTTAGTTGCCAATGTTCTGTAAATGTGAACCTTTTCTTAAACTAGAGGCCAGTTAAAATGCTGTTTGTCTTCTTGCTCAATGTCTCAGCTTAATATTCAATGGCACATTAGTAATATAATATTAAAATTGCTTGGTCTATATACTTTGCAATACTCTAAACCTCCACTGAGAAATACAGAGTGTAGAAAAGGCAGAATCAGATTAAGAATATTCCATAAAAGAAGAAAAATTCTAAATTTTCTTTCAGAAGCAGGAGGTATAAGAATTGAATGATGGTATGTAGCATTTCTTCAGCACTTCTAGGACCAGCCGTAGAGGACTGGGGAGATACAGACAAGACTCAGATTCCCCCAGACCTTTTTACTTATACCCACAAATGGGAAAGAGTGGTATTCTTTAGGAACACTGATTCTTAGTAGTAGTGAATTCAGGGCTACCGTGTCCAATGATTCCCTCAGTAAGACTTCGTCCTCTGAGAGTAAGGTATGTTTCTTTACACCCAGACCAAGTTAAAGAAGGTTAATCATTAGTACTCGAATAGCTCTATGTTTCTTAAATTCTGTTAAGCTACTTTGTACTTGGTTCAACCTCATAATACGAACTGTCATAGCAACTCATTCAACTGCCACCCACATGTAAGTTTATAGTCTATTTTTAATTGAAACTTCATCTAAGTCATAGAAAAACTGGCAAAATATAAAATCTCAGCTGAAAAGACATTTATGAAATTATCTTTATGGTTTGGTGAGGGAAAAAAGAAAGGCAACTCACTATACTTCAAAGAAACCAATGAGACTATTGGCATATTCAGCCAAAAAATCAACTTCAGATATGGCAAGGTACATTTCAACATCTGCTCATATTCTACAACTTTAAAATTTTGATTTCACAACTATTTTTATTCTATATTACCAAAGAAAATTGTTTTAAAATATAAAATAAACATCCCAATATCTAAATATACCCTTTTCTCTATTAAAAGGAAAAAAAATATTTAAAAGGTCTATAGTAAAATAATATTTGGCAGTAATACAGATACTCTACCCTCTTCTGAAAAGAAATGACAATATTCTCTTACTAAATCTTAAAAAGTTTCCTTAAAATGACTATAAAACATTTTTTATTTTAACATGATAAATAATCTTTTCCAAAAGATGGTTTTTCTCCTCTAATCAATGACTTAGACTATTATCTAAAAGCAACTATCAGCTTGATCTAAAAATTACTATTTGAACTTACTAACCCTATTACTGCTCCTGTGATGAAAATCAATTTTTAAAAGGAACAAAAAAAGCATAATTCTTCTCACATGAGAGAAAAATGCTTATTTTTCCTTTTATTTAATTTATCATTGTCAGTTGTCTTGGAAATGTGCCACAATTTCATAGATGACACATTTGTCTCTCCCTCTTACTCTCCCACCTTCTCTCTCTCTCTCTCTCTCCCCCCTCCCCACCCTCAAGGCCTACCTCTATCTCTCCCTTCTACTCATCTTTTCTCCACCTCTCTCTCCCCCCCACCCTCCCTTCCTCTATCTCTCCCTTCTATTCATCTTTTCTCCCTCTCTCTCTTCCCCCCACCCTCCCTTCCTCTATCTCTCCCTTCTCGTCTTTTTTTTTCTCTCTCTCTCACACACACACAGAGCTGTAGAAAATTAAAATTATTTTTATATTGGAGTTTTTTATTCTCAAACTGACCTTTTAAGGCATTTAATATAAACAATGAAAAAGGACTGTACATTAAATTCCCAGAGTGTTTTATTTTCCCCTAGACACTGGAATTAGTCATTTTGAATAAATTCTCCAAGTGCAGACCTTATCAATAATTAAAATACTGATGAAAGGATATTTGCAAAGAGGAAAAATAATTGTTATTGTAAAATCCTGAGGTGAAATAAGGACAAGATTTCCCTCAGAAAACACACATCTATATTATTTTAGCATTTATGAATTCCATTAACATGATGATATCACATTCATTTAACAAATATTCACTGAGTGTCTCTTATATGTAGGCATTGTTCTGTAACACAATAAAATTGAAGAAAAAAACTTTTGAGATCAAACATTTTAATTCTTATGAAATTATATACATTCAACTTAATTTTAAAATATGCTCCGTTTCTCCATAAAACTCTTGAAGAAATTTGAGTTTTCTATTGCAATGAAAAACCGAGAAGCAATTCTAAAACATGACAGCCTGCTATCAGAGCATTTTTCATAACCACAATGTTTTTTTTCCCCTCTAGAATTAATCCTTAATCTTTTAAGAATTACATGTTTTATAAAACTATTTGCCTTAAACTATAAAACATAACTTTCAGGAAGGATAAAGGTTTTAGAAATAGAGTTCTGTAAATCTGTAAATATAGAAGATCCAAAATGTTCCCACTAAACTGAACACTTCAGTATTCCCAAAGGATTCTAAACACCTAAGAGGCAACAACTGCATCTTCAAGGGTTCTCTCATAATAGTAACTATCCACGCTGAAAATAGACTTTGTCAGAAAAATCAATTACTACCCAATTGGGCATCTTTGCTTGCTGGCTATTATACAGCTCCTACAGTTTATGCCACAAGCAATCATTGCTGACTGAGTATCTACAATGTGCAGAGCATGAAGTTCTCAGAGAGCCTAATAGTCTAGAACTACAGAGTTCTAGGCCTTATGGACCTGAAACTGAGGTATGAAGATATGAATCCTAAGATATGAAGAGGAGATTTCCTTTAAAAAATGATTGAGTACATTCCAGAAAAATCTAGAAGTTTGTATTAAATGAGGCTGTCATGGAAATTTTGCTTGATTTTATTTAATTTTGATATATATGCAATGGAGGAAAGAGGTAGCAAACATCACATCTCATGAGAAGAAACATAAATAGTAATGTAGGAAATTCGAGGTCTAGTAAGCTAGAATAATGCTAGCTACAACAGTAAGGGTTGCTCAGAGTGAATACCATGCATTCTCATCAAGAAAGTGACTGTAAAATCCCAAATGAAAGAAGTAACATCTAAGCATAATTTCATTTAGCACACAGCAATCATATAAGCTAACCCAAACACTCAGTCTATTGCAGAACATAAAAGTTATAATCTTCTAAAAACAAGCATTTCATAAAGACATTTTAAAACCTTTGAATCTCATTTTCTTTCACACACACATCCAAGGAGACTAACAAAACTGAATACAGCTGAATTCTACAGGCAGAATGAATACCCATTTCTTTGTGTTTGTACCTGTCTATTTCTTTTTAAGTTTTAAATAATTTAATATTTAATGAAATCCTAGAATTCTGGACACTGGAATTAAGCAATATTTAAATCCAAATGAAAAGAAAAATAAAATCTCTATAGAGAAAAAACAAATTCACCTACATTTAAAACTACATTACAAATAAAAAGCTCTACTTCCATATAAGTGAAAAACAAACAAACCAACCCCAAAACAAAACAAAGAAAGCTAGTAATTACAACCCTCCTTAAAATTGTCTGAGTCTAGCTTTAGGATCAAATACCTAATTAGAACACCAGCATCTATGACCAATCCTCTGTTTCTACATTATCACAAAAGTAAGCATTTTGACTTTTCACCTCCAGATTATATTAATGCACATTTCTTTTTCTTTACATGTGTGCTCTTGTTGCATTCTGGTCAGAAGTCTCAAATATAATTCTGATAAGTACTGTAAAGTTATAGAGATAATTTGTGTGTATTATTTATTTTCAGCTTTAACCTCTTTAGTTTCATTTTTTTTAACTTTCATTTTGTTGAGTTCATAGGATCATAATCTAATCTTTCAATCTCCTACTTATACCTACTAGTGGTGAATTATTTCCTTTCATCCCTAAATGACTCCATTAAATCAGAAAAGTTTGTTTTGAAATATTTAAGTAACCAATCCATTCTTGCTTATTTCTGATACCAGATACAGAGACACTTAAAAACAGAATCATGGCATAAAATTCAGGAGTTAGAACACACTAACACTATTTTCCCCCACAAGGTTAGGGAAAAACTTGAGTTCTAATAAAGGATAAACTGGGTGGGGAATATGAGTATGGAATAATGGTTTACAGAAATAGATGGCTTTTAAAAAGTATAAAAGCAGAAAGGAAAAGAATCTTAATTTGGGCAGATTAGTTTAAAAAAAAAGCATATATATGTATGTACATACATGTATGTATATTCCACTTTTTATTCATATGTATCTCCATATATAAAAAGTACATATTATATATAAGGAATATATATGTCATTTGTAAGGAACATACATAAATACATATAATAGAGGTTGAGTGTCCCTTATCCAAAATGCTTGGGACCAAAAGTATTTTGTATTTTTTCACACTTTGGAATATTTGCATTATACTTACTGGTTCAGGATCCCTAATCAAAAATCCCAAATGCTCCAATGAGCATTTCCCTTGAGCATCATGTCAGCACTCAATGCTTCAAAGTTTGAATTTTTGGATTATTGATGCTCCGTATGTAACATATACAAATAAAGAACTTTATCTAATAAAGAGAGGGAGGAAAGATGACCATGGATCAAAAAGGGCAGGCTGAGCCAATGTTCATGTGATAATAGTGCTTTTTGATAGTGAAGGAGCTCTTCTGAACTTTTCCGAAGGTCACCTTATACTACCTTTTGGTTTAGGGTTGACAGATTTAGCAAATTAAAAAACAGGATACTCAAGTAAATTTGAATTTCAAATAAATATTGAATAATTTTTTAGTGTATGTATGTCCCATGCAGTATCTGGGACATATGTATACTTAAAAATTATTTGTTGTTTATCTGAAATGTAAATTTATCTGGGAGTCTTATATTTTATCAACTGACTCTATTTTTGATGTTTAATAAGCATTTGCCATTTATTCAATCTAGTTCCTTCTGAGCAAATGACAATAATAGTATCAGAACTTGAAATTATAAGAGCCAAACTCCAAACAGGCTAATAAAGAAATATAATTTTAAAAAGTACAAATGTCAAATGCCTACTTTCCTGGTTGCTAATACACAGGATAGAGACTTAGATTTAAATCAACAGCTGTCTGAACCAAGTCAGACAGAATTTCCCTAAGCCTAGAATTTCCCATATTACTGAAAGGTTAAAAAAAATAAAGCTGCTGTAAGAACTTAAGAAAATGTATGTAAAGCACTTTATACCACTCCTACAATGAGAAATACAGACATTGGACATTACCTGAATATATTCTTGCAATTAATTGTACAGTATACATCACAGGGAATTCTCAATGAAATTAATTTTTATATTTATATTATAGCCTTCCACTGAATTCCTAAGATCTTATATAGAATGACAAAAATTTTCACAAAACACTAAATAAGAAAAATCACATACATTAAATAACCATGACAATAAATTCAGGATCATGCTAAGAGCAATAAGCAAAATCACCCACTTCCACTTAGCAAAATTTCTTTTGGCTTACTGATTTAAGAATTCCATTTCTAAAAATTAAGTTTGGTTGTCTTTATCCTTCCAAACCATCAAAGGTTTAGCATTATGATCACTGTACTAGGACTTATTCTTCTATTTTCTTTATTTTTAACTATCAATTTAGTTAAAAATTTACTAATTTGTTTATTATAACAATCTACAACAACAATTACAAATAGGTCAGGAAATGTTGCTTTCAAGCAGATTACACTCATGGCAATATTTAAGTACTTTGTTCTCAAGTCAGTCCATCAATCAATGGTTAATGCCAAAGCATTATAAACACTTCTACAAACCCACCACCACTCTACTTACCTAAACTTTTCACAAAGCTCCAAATTCACTTAAATATAAATATTTTAGTATTGGCTCTCCTGTGGGTAACAATTTAAATTAGAACTAGTCTGCTTAACTTGCTTCTTTGCATTAGTCTAAATGCAGCAAGAAGCTCTCTGTTTTCAGAGAAAAACAAGAGACATGGGAAAAAATTAAATAGGATAACAACAGGAAATTAAACAGTTCCATGTTTTGAAAATAAATTTCCCCCCACACAAAAAAAAACCATTCCTATTAACAAGAAAATGTCAAAAATAAATTCCAGAGACAAAAATAAATTATGCAAAAGAAGACAGAATAATGGCCAACAAACATATGAAAAAATGTTCATCTCTCATCATCAGGAAAATGCAAATCAAAACCACAATGAGATACCACTTATCTCCAGTGAGAAGGGCCTTTATCAAAAAGTCCCAAAACAATAAATGTTGGCGTGAATGTGGAAAGATAGGAACACTCATATACTTCTGGTGGGACTGCAAACTAGTGCAACCTCTGTGGAAAGCAATATGGAGATACTTTAAAGAGATACAAATAAGATCTACCATTTGATCCAGCAATCCCATTACTGGACATCTACCCAAAAGAACAAAAGATGTTCTATAAAAAAGACATGTGCACTTGAATGTTTATAACAGCATAATTCATAATTGCAACGATGTGGAAACAACCCAAGTGCCCATAAATACATGAGTGGATTAATAAAATGTGGTATATGTATACCACGGAGTACTATTCAGCTGTAAGAAACAGTGGTGATATAGCACCTCTTGTATTTTCCTGGATAGAGCTGGAACCTATTCTACTAAGTGAAGTATCCCAAGAATGGAAAAATAAGCACCACACGTACTCACAAGAAAATTGGTTTCACTGATCAACACCTAAGTGCACATATAGGAATAATATTTATCGGATGTCGGGAGGATGGGAGGGAAGGAGGAGGGGATGGGTATATACACACCTAATGGGTGCGATGAGCACTGTCTGGGGGATGGACACGCTTGAAGCTCTGACTCAGGGGAGGAGGGGAGCAAGGACAACATATGTAACCTAAACATTTGTACCCCCATAACATGCTAAAATAAAAAAAGGAACTAAAATAAATAAATAAATAAATAATGGAGTATTTACATCCTGATTGGCTAATGAATTAATGTGGACATTCCAGCACCGATTAGATTTTTAAAAGATGTTGTTAATTAGTCCCAGGCTAAATAAGATATATTTTATTAGTTTACTTGTTAAAAAAATTTAAGTACATATTAGGTACAATAAGGCAAAGGAAACCACATATAAAGACTCTTGTAGACTATCTCAGAGTAACCACTTGGTAAATGTTAGTTCCATTACCCACCTCTTGCCTGACTCTATTCAACTACTGTAAGAAATTCAAACGTGAATATAACAGGTTCACAAACATCCCTAATGGAGAGGTGAATATTGAAAATATTCAAAGAAAACTACAAACCAAGTCCTTTTACTCAAAAGGTAGAGGAAATTATATTCACTTGAAGGTGAAGCATTTAAACTGGGTCTTAAAACCTAAGTAGTATTTTGATACATGGAGATAGTCATGGGAATGTCAACAATTAAAGCAATAGCATGAAAGAAGGAAAGCACAGGGATATTCATAGAGATGAAGAGTCCACACAGGCTAGAGCAGGAGTCTGTAACACTTCCCTGTAATGTGCCAGATAGGAAATACTTTAGTCCTTGTGGACTATACTATCTCTGGTGCAACTACTTACTCTGTCCTTGCAGCACAAGAGAAGCCTTACACAAAAGTAAGTAAATAAGTGTGACTGTGCTCCATTAAAACTTTATTTATGGACACCAAAATCTGAAGTTCAATTAATTTTCTCATGTCACAAAATATTATTCTTCTTTTGATTTTCCCCACATTTTAACATGGAAAAAAATCCCATTCTCAGCTCTCAGACCATATATAAACAGGCAGAGGATTAGATTTGACCCGCAGGTGGTAGTTAGCCAACCCATTTGAGATCCCCAATAATCTGTAACTAACTAATACTAGTTTCAATTTTTTCAAATTTTGTTACTTTGTCTATCAAGGTTCAAACTTTTCATTTCTCTACAACTGAATTTATTTTATTTTAAAAAATAGCAGTTCATGGCCAGGCGCGGTGGCTCACGCCTGTAATCCTAGCACTCTGGGAGGCCGAGGCGGGCGAATTGCTCAGGGTCAGGAGTTCAAAACCAGCCTGAGCGAGACCCCGTCTCTACTATAAAAATAGAAAGAAATTAATTGGCCAACTAATATATATATATATATAAAAATTAGCCGGGCATGGTGGTGCATGCCTGTAGTCCCAGCTACTCAGGAGGCTGAGGCAGGAGGATCTCTTGAGCCCAGGAGTTTGAGGTTGCTGTGAGCTAGGCTGATGCCATGGCACTCACTCTAGCCTGGGCAACAAAGCAAGACTCTGTCTCAAAAAAAAAAAAAAAAAAAAATAGCAGTTCAGAAACTGATATACCTCAGGATTTCAACCACTTTTTAGTTATCCTTAATATGACTTTTTACATATCAGTAGACCCACTTTGCCTTGATTTATTAACTTTTAATAATTTTCCATTTTTTTTCTTTTTTCCCATTTTTTAATTTTTATATATTCATGGGGTACAAGTGCAATTTTGCTACATTGATATATTTCATTGTGGTGAAGTCAGGGCCTGCAGTGTATACATCACTGAAGCAACACACATTGTACCCACCAAGCAACCTCCCATCATCTACTATCCTTCTACCTCCCCACCCCTCCAAGTCTCCACTGTCCATCATTCCACACTCTGCTTCCATCTGTATGCATTATTCAACTCTCACTTATAAGTGAGACCATACAGTATTTGATTTTTCTGTGTGTGAGTTATTTCACTTAAGATAATGGCCCCCAGTTCCACCCATGTTGCTGCAAAAAATGTGACTTCATTCTTTTTCATGGCTGAATCGTATTTCAGTGTGTGTGTGTGTGTGTGTATGTCCCACTATATCCCATTTTTTTTATCCAGTCCTCCGTTGATGAACACTTAGATTGATTCCATCTTTAGTACTGTGAACAGTGTTGTGATAAACATACCAGTGCAGGTATCTTTTTTATATATTGATTTCTTTTCCTTTGGGTAAATATATAGAAGTGAGATTGCAGGGTCGTATGGTAGTTCTATTTTTATTTCTTTGAGAAATCTCTATATGGTTTTCTATAGAGGTTGCACTAATTTACAATCCCACCAACAGTGCATAAGAGTTCCCTTTTGTCCTCATCCTTGTCAACATCTGTTATTTTTTATCTTTTTAATATAGCCATTTTTACTCTAACTACTCTGAAGTATTTCACTAGGATTCTATTGATAAAATCAAATTGAAGTTTTTTTTAAACCTTGACTATTAGGAAAATTGTTACACTGTTTAATAGATCTTATATACCACTTGCCTTTCACAAATCTTTGCATGAAAAACAAGTCTGTCACTTTAAAAGTAAATTTGTTGTAGGAGGTTTCCATTGGGATAATGAAAAAGTTTTGCAACTAGATACCAATGATTTTTGTTATATGTATTTTTCTACAATAAAAGAATAAACTTATAAAGAAAATTTGGGGAATAGAGAAAAAATCAGTTCACTTGCAAATAATATATTTAATTGATCTTCTCAATAAATATGTATGGAGTACCTGCTATAGGTCAGGTACATATTTGAAAAATAAAAATAATTTTTAAAAATCCCACTCATCTTCAAAGCTAAAGAGCTAATGTACCTTTTATATTTTACTCTTTATCTTGTAATAAGAGAATCTAATTTTGAGTTGTAGTAATTAACAATACTGTAAAATATGTAAAAATATCTATATTATCCACAGATTGCCTAAGTACAACTATTAGCTGTTTGAAAAAACAAAAACAAAACGAAGCAAGGATGTATCTGTTTATAGCAAATGATTCATTTTTTAGTAAATAAAATACTTATTGCAACACAAAAGTCCTCCCAGGGGAAAAGATGTTAACAGTGATAGTGATAATTTTAATAACAGCTGTCAATATTGATTATGTGTTCACCAACGAGCTAGATGCTGTTCTTTATACTTCACATATAACAATATACACAACAACTCTATGAGGTGGAAGATACTATTCTCATTTTACAGATAAGGAAACTGATACACACGGTGCAGTTAAATAATTTGTCCAAACGTAAGGAGCTAGAAGGAGCCAAAGCTGTGCCAGAAACCTAGGAAGCCTGGCTTCAGAGCTTGAACTCTTAACCACTACTCTGTCTGTTATAACACAAAAAGCTATATTTAAGGCAGAAGGTAACAGCTTTATAAATGGGGATCCAAACCACTTTAGTTGTCAACTGGGGAAGTTTACATATAATTTCAAGTACAGTAAGGTTTAGTATCTAATCATACTACAAACATTTTATATTATTTAGTGACAAGGCTAATATTTACTAGTTAACAGATGGTTGAAAGCTATCTTAAAATGATACATGAGTATAATTTTGAAAATTTGAAAATGTGACAAATCAGTGTGATGGAAATCTTAAACAGGCATGATGAGCTGGTGATGAGAATAAAAGAATACTGTTGCACATTAGAATTTAAACCAGTGATTCTTAAAGTGTGGCTCCCTAGCCAACAACATGAGCCCAGCTCTTGGCTTATAACATACATGTTATTTTTCAGGCCAGACTGCAGGCAATTACAATGGCTTTACCCAACAGGCCTCATGGGGAAAGCTGCCCTCCCCACACCAGACTTGGTGGCTCTGCAGTGCCCAGCCAATGCACTGCGGTCTCTGAAGGAAGTTGCAGTCAAGGACTCAGGCCCACCTGGCCTATCATGCTGTGTCACATATTTACACTGCTAGCCCAGGCACCTCTGTCCTAGGTCTCTTTATCTAAGACTTTGAGCAAAGGTCTTCTTCAAGTTCCTCTGCTGAGACCTCCTGGGTGGCAGTGGAAGGCAGGGGGGACCTTGAATACACTTTTCCCCACTATTCAGTACTTTTTCACTCCTATGTCTTCCCCTTTCTTTTCCCACGCCTTTCCCTCAACAGCGAGACAAGCCCTCCACATCTATGCTGACCATCAACAAGTGTGCCCTTCCACGAGGAAAAATGGAACGGGGGTGTCGGTGCTTCCTCCACTTTTAGCCTCTTGCTAATACTGTAGCATTAAGTGATTAAAGGCTTACATCCATAATTTCTAACTTCTTACTTTAATAGGCTACTTGGCAGCTCACTGCCTTTGCTCTGTACCAGCTCAGCTGAGCTCCTAACAAGCATCATCTGGTAACTAGTGAAAAATGCAAAATCTCAGCCCATATCCCACTTGTACTGAATAAGAAAGTCTGGGGGTGTGGTCCAGCAATCTGTGCTTTAACAAGCTCTCTAGGTGATTCTGATCAACACTAAACTTTGAGAACACTGCTTTAGAGAAATCCTCTCCTCTCTTCCAGGTAAATAAATGATTTCTAGTTATGTGTTCAAGCATTTCCTAAAAGTATGTATGAGAGGAATGAGCAACCAAATTCACAGCTCAGAAACTTCTGAAAGAAATACCTAAGATATGTTTCTGCTCCTTTTATATGTCATACTCCCAAAAGGTTTGCTTTAATCATTAGGATCCCTGTTTTAATTCCTTTTAGCAAATAATATAAATTTTTTATTTTTAAATTTATATCATCATAGTTTCACTGATAATATTGCAAAAGAAAAAATTTACAGCCATACCTAAAAGACGTACACAAATTGTCTTAAATGAAACAGATGGACAAAACTAAACAATACTTAACCTTTTGGTGTCAAATTAAACAGTGGCATTGAATAACTTGCATTTTTTCCTGAAAACAAAGGAATATAAATATTCCCCCTTCAGCTTTTTACCACGGTGTAAGCTTAACCTCAATGAATTAAACCACCCTGTATCCACCACCCACCCCTTAGTCACCATCTTGGTTATCAGATCAACTGCCGCAGTATCACAGTGCTTGTGTTCAAATAACCCTTATTTTACTTAATAATGTCTCCAAAGCACAAGAGTAGTGAAGCTGGCATATTGTTATAATTGCTCTATTATTATTATTGTCAATATCTTACTATGCCTAATTTATAAATTAAACTTTATCATAGTTATGTTTGTATAGAAAAAAGCATAGTATATATCAGGTTTGGTACCACCCACGGTTTCAGGCATCCACTGAGGGTCTTAGAATGTATATCCTATGGATAAGGGTGGGGGCCGGGAGGGGATGCTGTAGTTTTTTAGTTTTGAGTTAAAAAAGCAAATTGCAGACCAGCCTGGGCAACATAGCAAGACTCTGACTCTATAAAAAAATACATATTTTTTCAATTACATGTGCATGGCCATGCATACCTGTAGTCCTAACTACTCAAGAAGCTGAGGCAGGAGGATCACTTGGGCTCAGGAGTGTGAGGTTACAGTGAGCTAAGATTGTACCACTGCACTCCAGACTGGATGACAAAGTGAAACCCTGTCTCAAAAAAAAAAAAAAAAAAAAAAGGGCAAACTGTGGAAGAATACATATAGTTTACCACCATTTGTATAAAGTTTAAAAACATTCAACTTGATAAATATTGTTTAGGGATATAAGGAGATTACACACACACACACACACGTTGACCTTGAACAACATGAGGGTTAGGGGTGCTGACCCCATGCACAGTCATTTAATCCATGTATAAATCTTGACTCCCCTAAAACTTTACTTATAGCCTACTGTTGACCTGAAACCTTACTAGCAACAATTATTACATATGTTATATGTTGTATGTATTATATACTGTATTCTTACAATAAAGTAAGCTAGAAAAAAGAAAATGTTATTAAGAAAATTATAAGGAAGAGAAACTATATTGTCTATTCATTAAGTGGAAGTGGATCATCATAAAAGTCTTCATCCTCATCATCTTCACATTGAGTGGGCTGAGGAGGAAGAAGAGGAGGGCTTGGTCTTGCTGTCTCAAGACATCTCTATTATTAGAGTTACATCTCTATTATTAGAGTTATGTAGTTACATAAGTTATTCATAGCAGAATCATGTAATGCACTTTTATCTTTATTTTTCCTTTCCTACATAAGCTTCCAACTCCAGAACTCATAGCTGTCTTCTTTCTTTCTTTGCTTAGTTTTCTATGTACCCCCAAATCTTCCCAGTTTTATTAATCTTTTCTCAGTGGATTTAAATACTCTCAATATTCTATCAATTTGATCTTTTAAAAAAAAAAATCTCCCCAAATCCTTCTGACTTCTGATATAAACTGCTTGCTCAATAGGTCATTTATTCAGCTGTCAGGTTGGAATTTTCCTTTCCCTCATCCAGTGGGTTCCTTTTACCTCTCTCATGGTAGATTTCCTAATTCCTGTATCTAATGTACTCTTCTTGTCTTGTTTTCTCTCTTATCTTTGGTGGTGAATGTACTATAGCAGCTTCTTGAGAAAGGGTGAATGAAGCCCTACCTTGTATGCCTAAAAATGTCTCTAATCTATGTTCATAATTGGTAATTTTGCTGGGTATAAAATTCTAGATTGGAAATAATTTTCCCTCAGATATTTCAAGGTGTTGTTCCATTGTCTGCTGAAAAGAGTAAAACCTATTTCTTTTTCTCTGGAAGCCTATAGGATCTTTTATTTGTTTCTAGGCTTCCACAATCACTCAATAATGTTTTGGTATCTATCTTCATCCAATATGCTGGATATTTGATGTGCCCTTTCATTTGGAAACTCATGTCCTCCATACCCTAAAACATCCTTGATGGATTTCCTTTATTTTCTGCCCTCTGTTTTTCCCATTTTTATCTCATTCTGGAACTCTTCTCGTTCAAGTGTTATATGTCCTAAACTGATTTTCTCTATTATTTTTTCCCTTTTTTCTCTATTAATTTAATTGAGTTAATAACATGCAGTAAAGTACACAAAACTTACATATCTAACTTCAAGAATGTTTACATGTGTATACACTTGGGGAACCACCCCCCATACCAATACACCTTCTTGTATTATACCCATTCCTAATAGGCAGCCACTATTATGACCTAGGACCATAGTTTTGTCTGTTCTTGAACTTCATATAAATGGAAGCATGGGTTTCTTTGTGAATGGTTCCTTCACTAGGTAATTGTTTTCATATTCACCCATGTTGTGTATGCCAAATTTATTCTTTTTATTGCTATTAGTTCTCTACATTTATTGTCTATCCTATTTCCTATCTCTCTGTATTTTTATTTTCTGAGCGATATCCTTGACTTCATTTATAACCCTTTATTCAATTATTTTAAAAATTTTTTGCTGGTTTTTAAAATTTTTCCACAACCTGATTTTTATTCCTGGAATGTTCCTACCTAAAGGAACACATATAAGAATGTATAAAAATTGTGGTTTTGTTCCATTTCCTATTATCTCTCAATATACTAATTTTAGTTTAGCCTCCTTTTATTCCCTATTCCCTACATATAGTATCTGTGTTCTCCAAGTTACTTTTATCTCCTTGTTTTGAACTTTTTTTTAAAATGTCAAATGCTTTCTTCCAGTGCCTAATGATATATGGTTGGCTGTTCATATTTAAGAGTAGGGCACCAAAAAGCTAAGTGGAAGGTCAGTAGAATGTATAGGGCTTGTTGACAGTGGTGTTCATTGAAGGATGATCTGACTGAGCCATTTCCTTGGGAAGCCCCCAAGGATTTGCTGGAGAAAACTCTTCTAGTCTCTTGCCTCAATGATATATGCCTGATTATCAATATGCTAAGAGCTACCCAACGACTGAAGCTTCAACATTCAATACACAAACATTTCATTTACTATCTCTGATTTCAATCTAGTATCCATCTGCCTTTCCACTTTCTACTGTTTTGTGATATTCACAGTCCTGGCACCCTCATTTTACCTCTACAGAATATAACTGTAGTCTCCTGCCAAGTAGGAAAGGCACTATAGCCCAGCTATATGGTGAGGAGGATGGATCCCAGAAACCAAATGCTGCTTAAATAGACTTTAAAATAAATATTCCTGTTTATAACCCCACTTTAACCTCTACTTCTAGAAGTCCCTCATGTTTCCAATTTCTAAGTATTATGAGATGCTAGTATGTAATTAGGTTTTTGTCACTTCTCCCCACTGCAAACTTACAATTGAACTTTCTCAGGTCTTCATTAGTTAGAACTTACCCATCTGCCTTCCAGCTTCTAAATTTTATAGCTTATCTCCTCTCCAATTTTCTTTCCCTTTGTGAGTTTATTTATTTAAAAACTCCTTTACTATTCTTTTAGAGGGGCTTTGGGAAAGATATGAGCTATCTGCATGTGTTTAATCTGCTTTGTCTAACCAGAAGTCCTTATTACTTTTTTGCTATATTTCAAAAAGGAAAATAAAATTCACAAAGCAAGAAATCTAATTTCTAAATTTAGATTGTAGCTGCCCCTTTCTCAAGGTAGTTCTCTGCAAGCTTTTTCTATCAAATTACAAGCCACAGAAAAGTAAAAAATTCAAATCAACTGTTTATTGCATCTAAATAAAATCAATAAACTCACATGACAGATATTTTACCATAATTTAAAATGAATAGCTGCTTTATAATAACTTAGAATAGGAATAATCTGCTAAATTCCAATACATCCAATCAAAATATCTTTCATTACTGTGATCGAATCAAATTAATTTCTTCACCCAATAATTGCAAGTTATTTTCTATGGAATATAAATTTTATTAGCCACTATCATAATTCATTGCTATATTTCAGGTTATATATAGAACATCCAAGATCTTTAATAGGGCATTTTAGTTATCAACTCAGTATTTTCTTGAGAATGAAACATTTTTAAACCAGATACACAGTGGATAAGGAAGCCTACATAATTCACATGCCATTTTAATTTTAAATATTAAGTTTATCTCAACATACTAATTGATATTATAAAATATTTATCAGAGTTTTAAACAATGAAAGTTTTAAAAAACAATATAAATAATCAAATGTGAAGCAGAGTTACTTTGTGTTCTTTTTGGTGACAAAGTAAAAACTATTGATAGTTTAAATAATATATTTGATGACACTAAATAATTAGTTCTTATCATAAACCAATTTTGTTCCTAATAATTAAAATTCACTCTGCATCAGTTGCTATGGCAGCACAACTTCACTGAACAATAAATTCTTCAAGTTCTGCCATAAAGGATACTGTTGGCCAGAGTCTTTATTTTGAGGATAGAGAGCTAAATATATAAATTTTCAGTTCATAAATGTCTGATCAATACTTGGAATTGCTTTGCAATCTATAGTAAGTTTTGCTCGCAGAGTCCTGGGGACTGAAGCTTTTTATTTGGCTTTCATTTCCTTATCCCTTTAATAAACGAAAACATTCTCGATAAGAACCATTTCAGCAGGACTCACCTCAGGCAGATTGGCTACAACTATAAATAGTAAAATCTGCCATCTGCCTTTCTATTCTTGTGCTGAATGCAGTGCTGGCATTGTGTTCACACTTCACTGGTGCCAGGCCTGATGCTGTATAGCCAGTAACAACAGAAAATAATAGTGCAAGACAGAGATAATGAGGTGAAGAACAGAAATGGTTCTACTATAATTAACTGCTGTTTTGATATTCACCACAATAAAGCATACACAATGGTGCTGAGAGCCTAAAGTCACAGTTTGTCTCAGCCTCATAAATGGGTTTGAAATCAAACTGCTGTTAAAGTCCAATGATTTTACATCATCAACGATTAATTAAAATGTAAAGAACCCAAGCAGTTAGCAATGTATGTTTGTCACATTAGCAAGAGACTCAAAAGACGTACCACGTACTCTTTACTCTAATGGCATTTAATGAGGCATTTCTTTCTATAATCATGGGTATTTTCCTGCTCGGTTTTGAAGAGATAAGCTTGTTATAACCCTTCCGCAATCAGCAGTGATGAAACAGCTCTTTTGCGGTTCCTGACATTCCCCACCCCCTTAGGTCCGAAACCCCAAGCAAATTTTAATTTCATGCCCAGCTGCCATTACTCCTCGTGGGACCTTCTGACGCCTCAGCTGTGGTAAGATACAGACTTTTTTCAGTCTTTCTGTTACATACATCTGATCTACTTTAATAGAGAATGACTATTGAGGCAATCATTTGTACTTGGGAATTGAAGAGAAACATATAGAAAGCTATCGCCATATCACATATTATTTATCAGTAATCCTTTATCAGTACTGAAGCCATTAGCCTTTTTATACAAGCAACAGCCAACTCTAGGAGGCACCATTCACTCCGGGAGGAAGTACCATTCATGCAGAACACGTTGTGAATGGTTTCTCTTTAAGCTGCACAGCATGGCTGTACTAAATGTATATTCAGTGTCCAAGATGAGATGAGCACAGAGTATACGTGGCCCTCCATACCTGCAGGTTATGCATCTGAGGATCCAAACAAGCAGGCATGAGAAATATTCAGGGAAAAAAAACAATAAAAAATAACAACATAACAATAAAATAAATACAAATAAAAATACATTGTAACAACTGTGTACAAGGCATTTACATCGCATTAGGTATTATAAGTAATCTAGAGATTATTTAAAGGAAGATATGTGTATTATATACAAATACCATGCCGTTTTATATAAGGGACTTGAACATCCATGGGTATTGGTGTCCATAGGGAGACCTGAAACCAATCACTCACAGATACTGGGAAGACTGTATATAGATAGTTCAATGCTGTGACTGCTGACCCTGGCCACACATCTGAAACACCTGGAGAGTTATTTAAAAATACTCTTGCCTGGGCCTCATTCAGACCAGTTAAATCAGAATCTCAGGTGATCAATATCTCAGGTCCTGGAGTTGTTTTTTTTGTTTTTTAATATCTATTTTTGTTTGTTTTTAACTTCTCCAGGTGATTTTAATACACAACCTGGGTTGAAAACCACTGGTCTAATGAAACCCATATCAGATCCAAAGTCTTTCAAGACAAAAACAAATTATTTAACCTTCTTTATTCATTGATACTACAAAACATCTTCACTAAAACTTTTAACTAGCTCTAACATTTAAAAAAATCAGTAACATTATTAACTTATAAATGTTAATAACCATCAAATATAAAGAATTATGTCAATGCAAAATAACATTCAAAACAATGTCACCTTTGTGAAGGTATAAAATAAAGAGAATTAAGGAATTTCAATGTAATAAATTACACACTATGAAAAATTCTTCAAGAGTGGAACACACTGCTTCATGAGAGAAATAGATTTACTGAGTTGAGTACAATATGGAAGAATCTACTATAATCAAATACCATTTATGTTCAATAGCTAGAGCTGACTTTTTACATCATATAAAATAATGGGGAAGTTTAACAAGTATAGCTCTGAATCTACAATGTATTTCTACAGTATCTGTTTCTGTATCTATGGACACAGACTTTTAAAAAAACTTCCCTTTCTTGAAGTTGTATCAATAGCCCTCCAGAACTGCAGAATCTGCACTCCAGAACTGCAGTGATATAGAATGTTCACTCCAGATCTGTAATGTTTTATCACCTATCTATTCACTTGCCAGGAGAGGATTTCTGGCTCTCTTAAAAGATGGAGACTCTTACAAGGATTTTCAAGGATATCAAAATATTATAAAATATGTTAATGTTTTTCTCTAATTGCATCCTCAAAACTATTTAACCCAATCCTTTTAAATTTCTCCCTACAAAACAAAATGAAATAAATGTTTCTCAGGATTCCTGTTTCTCCTGTTTTCAGGAATTCCTGTTTCTCAGGAATGTAACGGTGTAATAGAAACAATTTTAATAATGTATGTTAGGGTTAGACTGCACCCCATAATATCCCACTAACGATAATAATGTTACACCTTAGTGAACTATTATTCACACCTGTATCTGAGCCCTTCCCCTTAATGGAAATTGCAGGAACTAACCAGTAAGTTTCTTTTTGGAATAACTGATTAGCTTCACATTTTAAAAGAATTGTGCACTAACACTTGAATACAGAACTATATTAATCTGCATTTTACAGCATCTGTAGTTTAAAAAATCACTATTCAAATCTCTATATTAAAATCTCACCTCCGCCACTTATGAAGGCAGTTTTTTAATCTTGTGAAGCTTCAGTTTCCTTATCTATAAAATGATATATATATAGATATATAATACACTTGTTTTGAGGATTAGATGAGAACATGCATATGGTACTTAATAGTGTTTGGCACACAGTATGCACTCAATAAATATTACTATTATTGGCCGGGCGCGGTGGCTCAAGCCTGTAATCCTAGCTCTCTGGGAGGCCGAGGTGGGCGGATCGTTTGAGCTCAGGAGTTCGAGACCAGCCTGAGCAAGAGCGAGACCCCATCTCTACTATAAATAGAAAGAAATTAATTGGCCAACTAAAATATATATAGAAAAAAATTAGCCGGGCATGGTGGCGCATGCCTGTAATCCCAGCTACTTGGGAGGCTGAGGCAGCAGGATTGCTTGAGCCCAGGAGTTTGAGGTTGCTGTGAGCTAGGCTGACGCCATGGCACTCACTCTAGCCTGGGCAATAAAGTGAAACTCTGTCTCAAAATAAATAAATAAATATTACTATTATTGACTAAAATTATATATTATGATTGAATCATATTAAACTAGTCTAAATTTGGTCTTAACATTAGAATAAAAGCCAGTGTTTTAAGGATGTTCTTCATATTAATATTAAAAAATATAATGCTTCAGTCTTAGTCACTTGACTTCCATGATAATCTATAATATATTGTTATTAAGAGTTCTTAATTGTTTTTTGCATTTGAATATTTGCAAGCAATTTTCCAAAACTATTATTACTTTTTCTCAGACTCTTTTATTAGAAGCTTGGCTCCTAATTTAACAAAGATTTAGCAGAGGCCCAAGAAATGTCTCTGATACAAATGGCAAAAATCATACTAGAACCCAAATTAAGAACAAATGCTAGCTACATTTTTCTTTTAAGAATAAGCATAATTTCCAGAGTATGCCTTTAACATTATCTCTAATAAAAAAAGACGATTATAGTAAATTTTATCTGCCAAGTATGTGTTAGTCAACACGCACAGAACACTTCAATACAATATACCTAATCATGGTGGGTTACTGCAGATTTAAAAAATACCATCATTATTCTTAAGAAACTTGCAATTCAATGAAAAATATGTAAGTATGGTTACAACAATAACAAACACATAGAAAGTAGCTAACAACATGTATGTGTATTAAGGTCCATATGTGCAAACTGACCAATTTGCAAATGAAACAAATCAATCTTCCAACTACAGTATAATACTTAAGATCTCTCAAAATCCTTAGATTTATTACCTCAAACTGCAGATACACTAGAAAAAGAAGTCTTCAGCCAAGGGAGAACAAACCCAGCGAGAGGGTTTTCTGGTGAATAAACTGCACATACACACGTACACACACACACACACACACATTATCAAAGCTGGAATAGTGCAAGTGCCTTCTAATTGATTTCAAGATTTCGGTCTAATCTTATTACAAGAGCAGATAATTTTACTTTCCAAAGGTGGTGGATATTTGGATAAATTTGACTCATTCTTAACATTTGTCCATTACCCTAGATTATTTGTAATTATAGCAACTACTTCTTAAGATTATTTTGAGAAATAAATGAAATAATTCTTGTTGAGTTTATCACAACATCCAGCACTAGCAAGTGCTCAGTATTGGTTAGTGGTTCTTCTTCTTTCCCTTAGTATTTAGTAAATAATACACATGAATGCTGGCAGCTTTTACAAATGACTAGTCATAGCCCTGCTAGTCCACAAAGAGCCTTTGTGCACGTTGGGAAAAAGCATTCTTCCCCACAGGCTGGCAGGTATAATCCAGAGCAAAGGTGCACATCTAAGAGAGTTGAGTAGCAAACCACCTCCTCAACCAGAATCCCTTGTGCAGGGTATCAGCTTTAATTAGAATACCTTCAGATGCATAGGCAGAAAAACTTCCTGAAAAAAAATATGACTTATAGGCAGAGCTTGAAATGAGGACAGGAACATTAGAAAACAGATAGAAACATTAAGAAATAGATCAAAGAAGTTTATTCGAAGCCAGAAGATGACATGTTAAAGATTAATGTATTTCATAAGCAAGATTACTTTATTAGAGTAGGTTATGAACCAAGATACAAAAGGAAAAAAAGGAAGCATCTTCATGGGGAAGAAAGGTCCCCTTCAGTGGGTAAGATCCCAAAGGAACATGGTATACCATGATCTATACATACACACAGACACACACACATTCACACCCACATACGATAAGAAATTTAGATGCTATGGACAGAGAGTGAATTGGTGTGAGGGAGTGAACCAGATCCAGTTCCTGGTTATAAGTCTTTATACAATTAGTCTTCTCTACTATACTGCAAAATTTAATAAATGCTGGTGGGCCAATTCTCAGAAAGGCACCACCTATAAACCTGTTCACCGGAGCACTACAACAGCTGGTCTCCACAGGTGAGAAGCCCAGAACCTATGAAAGCAGACGCAGAGGCTCTTTCCAGCAAATGCACACTGCACCTGGAAAGCTGCACCTGGAAAGCTGCACCTGGTTAGCTGCACAAGTGTCTCTAACAGTAAAAGCCCTACTCAGTCAAATTCACTAAGGATCATAAGCAAAGTTTTCTCTCATTTCTTTCCTCTTTGTTATTTATATTTATCACCCTTGGCATGCTCTGGCCCAGTGTTTATCATTATACATGCCTACTCCACCCTCCCCAGTCCACGACACCATTCTCATGGTCCCTTTCACTGGGCTCTCAGGAAAAGTCTCACCTAAACTGAAGTCTGGCTTTCTCTCAACCTTTCCAAACTCTTTTGGTTTCTCTTGCTCTTCTATCCAGCCCCATTTGCAACCACTTCAAATATGCCAATATTCCTTCTCCTCTGGGAATTCTGCTATACAAAACATGCTAATTTCCAACCTTGGATGTTTTCTAGTCTATTTTCTTTCTTTCTTATCTTAGTTTCTTTACTCTCATCTCCAGGATGCTAAGAAGTCACCAAACCATGCTTCTTGGGCCTAAAATGCATATCTAACTTTAGTAAGGGCTTTGCTAAGTAATCCATGTAGTCTCTTCTTTAGTTCTCACAATCGAATTCACATTTCCCATTTTAAATCTTTTCTACTCCCTTTAACTCCAAACCTCATCACACCACCTCTTTACTGAAAAGCTGAAATTCTCTCAACATCCTACTTCTTCACTTCAAACCTGCCTTAAATCATCATACATTCTCTCTTATTTATTAGCTATTTAGAAATTGTCCTTTCTGTTTTTCAGTGTAAACCCCCTGGCCATGAGCGTCCTCATTTATTACTCTTTACCTTCTACTCTATCAGTTACATAGAGAATCTCTTCCATCTCTGATTCCTTACATAGATTCTTCCCCTGGCAAGCAAACAGACAAACAAACAAAATAATCTCCCTTAACCTTAAGTGCCCTTCTCAAGAAACCATCTCCTTACCCGTTTCTTTTGTGGTTTTAGCCACAACTGACTGGACCTCCAAAGTGAAGTAAAGGTACCCAGGGGGTATGTGCCATGCATGATCCACTTCAATGTATAAAGACAATATTCAAACTTTTAAATATTTAATCTTTTTATTTATACTTTCGTACATTTTACAACAAGAGTGCAATAGCATATGTATGTGACTCATTAATATACACATGTATCCGTGCAGCAGGATGTGTATGTGTGTATATATATATAAAATAAACTCATAAAAATTGGAGATGTATGCTCAAACATATTTTACTAAAAAGTTAGCCATTAAAAAAAGCTTAGACACCAGCCAATTGCAACTCATATCTGAGAGGAATGTCTGAGGTCTCTATTGTTACCCAGTCTAAGGTTTAATGCCTCCTATTTCTTATCTGGACATGGATTTAAAAGCAGAAAGGGAATGCTGCTGCATTTGAACCTCCCTTTTCAAAGAGAAAGAAGAAAGAAAAACAGGTGGAAGAAAAAATCCCACTGGTACACATAACTGTGAAAAACTAAACATAGAAATCAGGGCTTCTTAGCACTGGAGCATAGCTGTGGTCAAAATGTTTGTGTCCTCCCAAAATCCACATGTTGAAACCTAATCACCAATATTATGGTAGTCAGAAGTGGAGCTTTGGGGAGGTGATTAGATCATAAGGGCAGAGGCCTCATGAATGGGATTAGTGTCCTTACAAAAAAGACTCTGGAGAGATGCCTTGACCCTTTCACTGTGTAAGGACACAGCAAAAAGGTATCATCTATGAATCAAAAAACAGACCCTCGTCAGACACCAAATCTGCCAGTACCTTGATCTTGAACTTCCTGGCCTCCAGAACCGTAAGAAATAAATTTCTGTTGTCTATGGTATTTTTGTTCCAGCAGGTGCTGCTGACTAACATAAGCACCACAGGTTGGTACACATGCACATGCTCACTAGATTGTGATTGAAGAGGGCAACAGGCTCAAACCTAAATATGGGGGGAAGGTGTGCAAGACCCTTTCAGAGGGTCCACAAGGTCAAAATTATTTTCTTGCTAATACTAAGAAGTTATTTGCCTTTTCACTCTCTCTCATGAGTATAGAGTTTTTCAGAAGCCACATTACAAGTGATAATGCAACAGAGTGAATGAAGAAGCAGATTTGAGATTATAACTGTTTTACATTAAGCCAGATTATTAAAGAAATTTGCAATCTATTGGAAATTGATCAAGCAATCCCACTATTGGGTATCTGAAGGAAATGAAATCAGTATGTCAGTATATAAAAAAGATATCTGCACCCTCATATTCATTGCAACATTATCCACAATAGTAAAGATATGGAATCAACCTACGTGTCTATCAATGGATGAATGGATAAAGAAAACGTAGTGTATACACACAATGGAATACTTCTCAGCCCTTAAAAAGAATGAAATACTGTTATTTGCGATAACATGGATGAACCTGAGAAACATTATGTTAAGTGAAATAAGCCAGTCACAGAAAGACAAATACCTCATGATGTCACATGTGGAGTATAAAAAAGCTGACCTTAAAGAAATAGTAGAATGATAATTACCAGGGTTGAGAGGGAGGAAGGGTTGGGGAGATGTTGGTCAAAGGATACAAAATTTCACTTAGGAAGAATAAATTCAAGAGATCTATTGTATAATATGGTGACTATAGTTAATAAAAATGCATTGAAAATTGTTAAGAGAATAAAAAAAGAGATCTGCAAAAAAATATATGTGATTCTTCTCATTAAACTATTTTGATACTGAAAAATAGTTATTTTTCATAAAAATGTTATGGTAACATAATGGGCTTAATAATGTTATTTTAAATAAATTAAAAACATTTTTTAAATTTCTGAGTTTTGATTTCTAGTATGGAAAATATCAATAGGTAAAACCCACATAAACAAAAACTCTTTAGGAGTCTCAATAATTTTTAAGAGTGTAAAGCAGTCTTGAAACTAAAGTGTTTGAGAACTGCTGCAACAGAAACATACATTAGATTCTTAGAACCCAGGCTGCAAATTTGGATCTGATCAAAAGCCTGTCAGAAAAGAATTGTGATTAAAAAGAGTGTGGTGTGATTGGAAATGCCTTGAGAAAGGCATTGGTCCCATGCCTCGCTAATTTTGAAAACTTTTTTATAGAGACAGGTCTCTCTATTTTGCCCAGACTGGTCTTGAACTCCTGGCCTCAAGCAATCCTCCTGCCTGGGACTCCCAAAGTGCTAGGATTACAGATGTAAGCCACTGTGCCTGGCCTTATATTATACATTTTAGATAAATCATTCTATCTAAATAAATAAAATTAATAATTTTAGATAATTTCAGGATATGAGAAATTTCACATTAAGATAGGTAAATTATAAATAAATGTTAAGTTTTTAAAATATTTGCTATAGTAGTCATGTTAGTAATATGGTTTAGGCTATAATAGTAGTAATTAACAATAGCTACTGGGCGCAAAGTTTATTTATTTAACTAGCAAATAATCTACTGAATGCAGACGTTATATTTCACACCAGATAAAAGTAAATAATAATTAAAATTATATTGAAAAATATTATTGAGGAATGCTATAGAATCAATGTTTTAGAAGTACTTAATGGAAAAAAATAAAGTACTTCATAGATGTTATATGGGCCTTATATGAATGATTAAAATTTAAATAAAGGCATAATTTTGTTATAGTAACAACTGTCATAAAGTCTTTCCTTAATGCATACGTATGACCGACCTCAAGTATGATACTGCCATGACAGGAACTCATTCTCAAGGATAACTGAGGCTACCAGAAAAGCTTGACTGCATGGTATTACAGCACTATAGCACTACAGATGCAGACTACAAGCAGGAGCTAAAATATCTGTATGTACATTTCTGTATTTAAAATGTAACTATCCTGAATAACATATATTTTATTAATACATGTACGTTCTTCCTCTCTGAGTAGAACAATCTAACCTAAAGCATTGTCTTCAGCATTTTGGGCTCCAGGAAAAGTATACATTTAACACCACTGTCACAGAGGTCCCCCAGGGCACCAAGTGAGCCAGACAGACCCAGGATATAAAAATTCTGATTCCCCGGCTACCTCATTCTAAATTCTTGGCCTGCTACCCATGTGCAAATTTAAAGATTAGAGAAAGACTGAAGGCTAACAGTGTGGTCATTATGCTCTAAAAACATGTCTTTTTATACATGGCAAGACAGTGAATTTCAGTTATTAGAGCATAACATATAAATTCTAGCATGGTCTTATAGCAACAACTTAAGCACTGACTTCTTATGTATACATTTATCCTGCTTATATTTCTGTTTTAGAGTAAAATGGGTTAAAACACCACCAACCTACATTTCAGAAATTATGTGTAGTTGGAAAATAGATAACAAAAACATGTTTGCTGGAAGTGGTAATACTACCACTACCACTATCCCTAAGAATAATGTCAGTTATTAGCTATTACCATGAATAGAATACTAAGCCAGAAATGTTATATCCCAAATGGTCTTAATTTCTCATAAGCAAACTAAATATAATGAAGAAACTGTTTGTTTTTCCTAATTAGAAATAAGATTAGTTTATTATTCATTAAAAAATCATCTGATTTGAGATGATGGATATGATAATTACCCCAATCTGATCACCATACATTATACCTTATACACTATACATTATATATATCAAAACATCATTATGTACCCTATGAATATGTACAATTATTATCTGTCAATTTAAAAAAATAAATTTTAAAAAAAGAGATAACAGAAAAAAATCATCTAAAACACTTCATAACATGACTAACTGTATAAAGAAGTTTCATACTATTAGAAAGCCCATCAGGAGGAAATTTAACCATAGGACTTAACTTGATGGAGAGTGAGAAAATTTAATCAAATGAAAGAAGCATGCTAAGCATACCTACAATTACTATAGTAACCATGAAAAAAAAATGAAATTTTAATTTCTCTTAGGTAGAAATTATGGCTTAATTTATTTTAGGTCCTGTGTTCTAAATTTTTGCTTTTTAAAGCAAGCATACTTAATTATAAACATTTAGTATCCCATATGAACCTCTTGGACTTTTTTATAACGAAAGAAAATTACACACTTGTCAGCACCCATGTTTCACTGAAAAGATACATCTCTGCCTAAGTGTTTGGTTGGTAAAGAAGCAGATCCCATCCTTCTTAATCTGTAGCCTTATGTACCTTTATTTATTTATTTATTTTTATTTCAGCATATTATGGGGGTACAAATGCTTAGGTTATGTATATTGCCCTTGCCCCCCGATCCCAGTCAGAGCTTCAAGCGTGTCCATCCCCCAGATGGTGTGCATGGCACTCATTATGTATGTTTATAGCCATCCCCCCTTCCCCCTCCCTACTGCCCAATGCAGGTAAATGTTATTCCTAATATGTCCACTTAGGTGTTGATCAGTGAAAGCAATTTGCTGGTGAGTACGTGTGGTGCTTATTTTTCCATTCTTGGGATACTTCACTTAGAATGGGTTCCAGCTCTCTTCAGGAAAATACAAGAGGTGTTATATCACCATTGTTTCTTATAGCTGACTTATTTAAATACATATATTTCTTAACTTTAAACTTAAAATCTAAGCTGTCCTTTGACTATCACATTTTTGATAGAACTGAAGCTATGTGGTTGGCTTTTAGTGTGTTTTAAATATCTACTCAAATAAGAAATGCTTTATCAGAATAGGAATCTGGAGTTCCCCATCTCAGGTCTTGATTCCTTAAGAAATATGACTACTAGTTAAAACTTCAAAGTTTTGACATCACATTGTCTTCGTGATTCTGCTTCTTCTTGCCTAAAGTTTTGGTCATTTATGTAGTAAGAATATGGATGTGGATACAGAACATGGGGGATAGTTTTATTGTGGCTTCACAATTAACCAAATTAGTATAACCTTGAAAATCAACTAATTAGTATACTGAATTACTATCTTAGGATAAATGGTCTGTTTAGCTATAACAAGTTTTATAATTAATACTTGGCTCTTTTATTAAATTTCTTTGGAGCATGCAATCAAAAACATGGTATTGTAAAGTCATGGAGAGATCCTTTATCCATTTAAAGAGTAGTTCTATTAAAATCAGTATGTTTCCTCCTTCACCACATATTTGGGTTGTGAGACACCTGACCTTGGGGTGGGGTACTGTTTGTTTATACTTTCTGAATGATAAAGCAAAGCTAAGAGAAGCCACAAGGAGCTCTTTTCAAAAGGGAACAGATCTCTAAAACCATTATCCGAGTTGCCTTTGCAACTTTTTGTGCTGTCTCAGTCAAAGATCATTCGATTAAAAGGATAGAATCCGCTTAAGTTAGTGTAAGCAAACAAAATTTACTGAGAAGATATAGGACTCTTGCTCAGAACCTAAAGTCGAAAAGGAATAGCTGAGTCACGTTAAAGACATCTTCCAATTCCTTCTCTTACTCATTTACTTATCCATTCATTCAGCAAATATTTACTGAGTGCCTGCTTTGTGGCACATACTGCTTTTAGTTGCTGGGGATAAAACGGTAAACAAAACAGATGGAAAGAAAACCACTGTCCTCATAAAGCTTACATATTAATATGAAAAAGACACAAGGATGGACAAGAATGCAACATACTTGAGGGAAAAACAACCCATTCCATTTGTAAAGGGAGTTTAAAGAGCTAGATTGGGACCAGGCCTTGCAAATGAGGCTGAAAATTCTGGTCTTAGGTTAAGAGGCAGTGAAGGCCCAGTGGAAGTTTTTAAACAAGGTAATAGCATCATGAGGCCAGTTTTAAGGAAGCAGATACATGAAGATAAGCAGATATACAGTGGGTGGAACGGAGTAGGGAAAGAAGCACACATGAAGATCAATAGCAACAATTGCTGTATTCCTGGTGAGAGGATGTGTGGGTTTGAACCTTAGCAACAGGCAGTGAGGATGGAATGAAGAAGATAAATTTGATGACGCTATATAAATACAATGGACACGATTTTGGTTGGCTACATAAAATTGTGAAAATTATCAAAAGAGACTGATGGTGTTATGAACTGAAAAGTGATTCTATGTGTAGAGAAGGTAAGATGGTTAGAGAAAATAGAGAATGATTCTTGATTTTGAAGTCATTGCGTTTAAGACGTCACCACATTTCAAGTATAGAAATCCAGGAAACACCTAGAAATACAGTTTTGGAGTCGAGGAGACTTGAAGACCAGAAATACATGTTTGTGAATCATTGCATAGAGAGTAGTGGTAGAAGTAAAGGTTTTGCAAGGCATGGATTAGAGGGGAAAAAAGAAAAGGGCTGAAGACTGCTCACTGAAGGATGCTTATATTTAAGGTCTGGGGGAAAAAGGATAATAAATAATTTGTCAGAAAGTTATGAAGAGCATAAAAATCCAGCAATCTCAATTTATGTTGCCATAATACATTCTTGTACATTACCTGAGGGGGAGGGAAGAAAGAGAAGAAGGTGGGGTTCAGAGACTATGTATATAAATATACACAAAATTGAAATAAGACAAAAGAGAGGCAAGACGAATGTTTTTAATTTATAAGCTGTTATGTTACTAGACCACATGCATTTCCCTTTTGCAAGGATATAGAATAAGGTATTACAATTTATCTCACTCAGCAGTACCCACTGGGCTAGTTTTGATTACATAGAGATTTCTAGGCTAGTGTTCATTATTTTGAACTTAAGGCATCAAACTTAAAATAAAGAAAGGGTATCTGAGCAAAAGGTTTTCATCATTATTCCTCAGGCCTTAATTACCTTACTCCAACACTATCTGAGACTGGCTATTTTTACTCAGAGATCTTCTAGCCAAAGATGCTCTAATTACCCTGCCCTGAATAGACTTTGTTCATCTCTATTTATATAGTGCTCTGAACATTTAAAATTTATCAGTAGTTTTTAAAAGATGCTATAATACATCACTCCAATTTAATTAAACACAAAATGCAAATGTGCTTTTTCTCATTTCTAACAAAATAACACAACTAAACAGGACTTGCATATTATACAGAAATAATAAAATAGGCATTGTTTGTATATCATAGTCACCATTCATTAACTATAATGTGTATAATATCATTATTTTCAGGATGAGAAGAAAATAAGTTTTCAAATAAAAATACGTGGCATTTGTTCAGCAAGGACAATCATTTCCATGAGAGAGCCTTGATTTACATGTGTCTCACAGATAAAGTACTATGAATAATTTTTCTGTGGAATTATCCTGTAACAATTTCTGTAGCACTCCCAGGAGAAAACATCTCTTTCAAATAGAGATGAATACACAATTGAAAATGACATGCCAATTCATCAAATGTCATCAGATCTTAACTACTTTTTCTCTGGCTGTGGTACCATTTAGCAAGCAAGATGCTTTTGAACAGAACATGGCAGCAATGATTGATTAAATAAATAAATAAATAAATAAATAAATAAATAAATAACCAACCAACCAACCAACCCTGAAATTCAATAGCAAAGTGAACTGCATAACTATACTGGTTCAGAGAAAAGGCTCAAGACTGTGAAACAAAAGTATATATTTACCAAATACATATCTGAGACATATTAAAAGCTCACCGTATGAAACCTCCTTAAAAAGATGTTCTCTGTTAGAGTGGTAGAATTTAGGAAAAATAGTAATAAATAAGTAAGAGGTCTCAGGCCTTGTTTTAAGCACCAAGAAGCTGGAATTATATGTAGGGAAGATAAGGGTTCCCCTTCCAAGAGTGAAAAACATCAGGGTCTTTATTATAATATCCCTTAGTAAAAACCATACATATATGAAATTAGGAAAAAGAAATGCTTCTATTTATTCAAACTATCATAATACTCATATAAATTTTTTTATTCACTTACAAATTTCAGACTCTGGAAAAGCAGCTAAAACATGCTATTTCATAGGTAGTAGAAATCCATTAATAATAAAGCATGCCTTTACTGGGCACCTACTAAGTACAAGATACTACATAGGATACAAAACTGAATAATCTGTGATTTCCACATCTAAAAAACTCATGTGAAAAGATGACTCTATTTGGTCAATATGAAATATAGTATATAAAATATACTTAATAGTAAATCAAAATTCAGTAACATTTTTTTAAACTACCATCAAGTTTTAGGGTTTATTGACCTCCAGAAACACTCTCATCTGATCCACTTTGAGCCCACTCATTACTATTTTTATTTTTTCTCCTCTGGTCTTTTTACTATTATCACCGCTGAAAGAGTGTACCAACATAAGACAGTAAATCGATTTTGTTTGGTTTTGTTTTTTTTAGTCCCCTCGCCCTCGCCCTCGCCCTCGCCCTCGGCCTCGCCCTCGCCCTCGCCCTCGCCCTCGGCCTCGCCCTCGCCCTCGGCCTCGCCTCGCCTCGCCTCGCCTCGCCAGCCTTGGCCACCCCAAGCACTAGGATTACAGGCATGTGTCACCGTGCCCGCCCAGCCCTTCCTTATTTGTTTTTTCTTTAACTTGTTAGCAGCTATGCTAAAAACAAGTTGCTGCATGGCAGTTCTGACTGATATCACTAAAATAAGTGATAGAGGTTATCTGTGAGTATCAATTACCTAGTATAGTTGTTCCTTAAAAACAGATAATAAAAATTGATACTGTAGGTAACAGGGTGTTAGAATAGTGGTCCCCAACCATTTTGGCACTTGGGACTGGTTTCATGAAAGACAATTTTTCCAGGGACAGGGTGGGGGTGGGGGGTGGTAGAGCTATGTGGCCCAGTCCTTAACAGCCCCAGTCTTGGGGTTGGGGACCACAGTGACCACAATGTTACAAGGTACCAGTACTTTTGTGTGTGTGTGTGTGTGTGTGTTTGCACACACACACACACACATATAAATATAATGATATCTCTGATACTTTCTTGTAAAATACAGTATTCACTGAATTATGCATATCTTCGGTGATATAATGGAAGCATCAGTATAACATGGCAATACCACATTAACATAACCATAATTCTGACAGCCACCTTTTATTTTCACTTTTTACATTTTGAAAAATTTTGAAAATATATATGTATAATACATGTACATGGTTAAAACAGTACTACACTATTAGGATTAAATGAAAAGCAGCAGTATTCTGTCCTATCCCTCTGCACTTCTGACTCTTGTTCACCTGATGCAACCATTTTTAATTCTTTTATAATAGCTATCTCTTCTTATATTTCCATATATATTTCTGTAAAAAATTTTTAATTGATGAGTAAAAATATTATATATTTATGGCATGCAACATTATGTTTTGATATATGTATACATTATAGAGTACTAAATCAAGGTATTTAACATATGCATTACCTAACATATTTATCATTTTTTTCTAATGAGAACACAAAATTTACTCTCTTAGCAATTTTCAAGAATACAATATATTGTTATTAACTATGGTCACCATGTTGTACAATAGACCCCTTGAACTTATTCTTCCTATCTAACTTAAATTTTGTGTCCTTTGACCAATATCTTCCGAAACCCTCATCACCCATTTTACTCTGTTTCTAATAGTTCAACATTTTTAGATTCTACATATAAGTGAGATCATGTGGTATTTGCCTTTCTGTGCCTGGCTTATTTCACTAAACATAATGTTCTCCAATTTTTACATAAGACAGATGACAGAATTTGTCTTTTTAAAAGCTGAACAGTATTCCATTGGGTATAAATACTACATGTTCTTTATCCATTCATCTGTTGATGGACGCTTATGTTGATTCCATATCTTGACTTTTGTGAATAATGCTGTAATAAACATGGGAGTGCAAATATTTCTTCAAAATACTGATTTCATTTCCTTTGAAGTTATACCTAGTAATGGTATCACTGGATCACATGGTAGTTCTATTTTCAATTTTTTGAGGAAGCTCCATGTTGTCTTCTATAATGGCTATACTAATTTACATACCAATTGTGTGCAAAGGATCCCTTTTCTCCACATACTCACCAACACTTGTTACCTCTTCTCTCTTTGATAATAGCCACCTAAAAAGTGTCAGTTAATATTTCATTGTGGTTTTAATTTGCATTTCTCTGATGATTACTGATGTTGAGCAATTTTTCATATGCTTTTTGATATTTGTCTATCTTCTTTTGAAGAAAATCTGTTCATAACTTTTGCCCACTTTTAATGAGGTTTTTTTTTTTTTTATTGCTGATTTGTTTGAGTTTTTTGTAGATTCTGGATATTAGTCCTTTGTCAGACGAATAGCTTGCAAATATTTTCTCTCATTCTGTAGGTTGTCTATTTACTCTGTTTATTATTTCTTTTGCTGTGCAGAAACTCTTTTTGTTTAAGTCCTATTTATTTATTTTTGTTGTTGCTGTATATGCTTTTGGGGTCTTAGTCAGAAATTCTTTTTCTAGGCCAATATTCACAAGAGTGTTTCCTATGTTTTCTTCTTTAGAATTTTTATGATTTCAGGTCTTACATTTAAGTATTTAATCTATCTTGAGTTAATTTTTGTATATAGTGAGAGAGAAGGATCTAGTTTCATTCTTCTGCATGTCACCATCCAATTTTCCCAGCACCATTTATTGAACAGGGTGTCCTTTCCCCACTGTATGTTTTTGTCTGCTTTGTCAAAAATCAGTTGGTTGTAGCCATATGGTTTTACTTCTGGGTTCTCTATTCTGTTCCACTGGTCTATGATCTACCTTTTCACCGGTACTCTGCCTTTTTGATTACTATAGCCTTGTAGTATAGTATGAAGTCTGATAATATGATGCCTCTAGATTTGTTCTTTTTGCTTAGGATTGCTTTGGCTATTTAGGCTCTCTTTGGGTTCCACATAAAATTAAGGATTGTTTTTTCTAGTTCTGTGAAAAATTATGTTGGTATTTTAATGGAAATTGCACTGAATCTGTAAATCACTGTGGACAAGGTGGACAATTTAATGATGTTAATTCTTCCAGTCCACATGCATTAAACATATTTCCATTTGTTTGCATCATCTATAATTTCTTTCATCAGTGTTTCGTAGTTCTCCTTATAGAGATCTTTCACCTCCTTGGTTAAGTATATTAACCAAGGTATTAAGTAATGGTATTGAGTTCTTCATTTGACTCTCAGCTTGACTATTATTAGTATATAGAAATGCTACTGACATGTGTACATTGGTTTTGTAACCTGAGACTTTGCTGAATTCATTTATCAATTCTAGGAATTGTTTAGAGGAATCTTTAGGATTTACTACATATAAGATCATATCATCAGCAAACAAGGATAGTTTGACCTCCTCTTTTCCAATTCGGATGCTTTTTATTTCTTTCTCTTCCCTGATGGTCTGGCTAGGACTTCCAGTACTATGTTAAATAGAAATGGTGACAATGGGCATTCTTGTCTTGTTCCAGTTCTGAAGGGGAATGCTTTCAGCCCCATCCCATTCAGGATAATGTTGGCTTTGGGTTTATCATATATGGCTTTTTATTATTATGAGATATGTTCCTTCTATGCCTAGTTTGTTGAGGTTTTTTTTTTATCATAAAAGCATGCTAGATGTTATTAAATGCTTTTTCTATATCTATTGAGATGATCATATGGTTTGTTTTTAATTCTGTTTATGTGCTGACTCACATTTACTAATTTGCATATGTTGAGCCGCCGTTGCATCCCTGGGATAAAATCCACTCTATCATAATTAATTATCTTTTTGATGTGCTATTGGATTCTGTTTGCTAGTATTTTGTTGAAGATTTCTGCGTCTACGTTCATGAAGGATACTGGTCTGTAATTTTCTTTTTTTGTTGTGTCCTTTCCTAGCTTTGGTATCAGGATGATACTGGCTTCATAGAATGAGTATGGGAGAATTCCCTCCTTTCCAATATTATGGAACAGTTTCAGCAGGATAGGTGCCAATTCTTTGTAGGTCTGGTAGAGTTTGGCTGTGAATCTGTCTGGTCCAGGTCTTAATTCGTTGGGAGATTTTTCATTACTGCTTTTCAGTCCTGCTATTCATTACTGATCTATTCAGGATTTCTATTTTTTCCTGATTCAAACCTGGGAGGTTGTGTATTTCCAAAACTTTTCTATTTACTCTAGATTTTCTAACTTGTGTAGGTAGAGGTTTTCAAAGTACTCTCAGATGATATTTTGTATTAGTACTTCTGTGGTGTCACTTGTAATATCTCCTTTTTCATTCTTATTTGAATACTTTTTCTTCCATTCCTGGGTTAATCTAGCTAGTGGTCTACCAATTTTGTTAATCTCTCCAAAGAGTCAACTTTTCCTTTTATTTATCTTTTGTATTGTTTTTTGGTTTTAACTTTGTTTAGCTCTGCTCTGATCTTTGTTATTTTTTTTTTTTTTCTGCTAACTTTGGGTTTGGTTTCTTTACTAGTTCCTTGAGGTGTGGCATTAAGTTGTTAGTTTTTGTTCTTTCTGTTTTTCTGATGTAGACATTTAGTGCTATCAGCTTCCTTCTTAGCATTATTTTCCCTGTATCCTAAAGATTTGGTAACTTGTGTTGCTTTTGCCATTCAATGAAAAAAAATCTTTTCATTTCCACCTTGATTTCATCATTGACCCAAGGATCACTCAGCAGCAGGTTGTTTAATTTCCAAGTATTTCTGTAGTTTGGAGAGTTTCTCTTGGAATTGATTTCTAGTTTTATTCCAGTGTGGTCAAAGAAAGTATATGGTATAATTTTGATTTTTTTTAATTTGCTGAGACTTGTTTTTGGCTTACCATGTGATCTGCCTTGGAAAACATTCCAAGTGCTGATGGTAAGAATGTATATTCTGCAGTTTTTTTGGTAGAATGCTCTGTAAATGTCTGTTAGGTCCATTTGTTCTGGAGTCCTGTTTAAGTCCAGTATCTCTTTGTTGATTTTTTGCCTCAATGATCCGTCTAGTTCTGTCAGTGGAGTGATGAAGTCCCCAGCTAATATGATGTTGCTGAATACTTATTTTCTTAAGTCTAGTAGTATTTGTTTCATTAATATGAATCTGAGAGCTCCTGTGTTAGGTGCATATATATTTATGTTTGTTAAATCTTCTTGTTAATTCTATCCTTTTATTATTATGCAATGACTATCTTTGTCCTTTTACTATTGTTGATTTTAAGTCTATTTTACCTCATATAAGAATAGCTAGCTACTCCTGCTCAATTTTGGTTTCCATTTGCATGGAACAATTTTTTTCCACTCCTTTACCTTGAATCTATGAGAGTCTTTATAAGATACATGGGTTTCTTTGAGACAACATACAGTTGGGTTGTGGTTTTTTTATCCATTCTGCCAATCTATATCTTCTAAGTGGGGGCATTTAGACCATTTACATTCAATGTTAATACTAGTATGTGAAATATATACCAGTCATCATGTTGATTGCTACCTAGTTCCTTTGTTTTTTTCCTTGTGTTACAGTTTTATAAAAGTTGTTTTTACTTTCAGCTGTTTTTAAACTAGTATCTATCCCTTTTTCTAACTGTACTTACTATACTCCACTTTTGTAATACTTATCACACTGCTGTGACTGTCAATCAGTTTCATTTCATTATGAATATTTATTTGCAGAGTAGAAACTCTGTATTTCTCATTTTGTGCATAGTACCTGATGCACAACAGGGAATCAAATGAACCAATCATATTAACCGAACCTGTTAACACCTGAACTGAATAGTATGTTGAAGGGCAGGATGTAGTAGTACAATAAACAGTGTTCCACTTATCAAGAAACCTGCCACAAGTAATTTATATGAGGTAAATCACTGATCACTACTCTGAACATCATTTTCTTACTTGTAAAATAAGATGTATGAGTTAAATAAAATAAGATGTTTCAGTTAAATGATTCCCAAACTCCCTTCTAGCTCTAAAATTCTATGATTGTATCACTGTGACTCTAAACAGCCCAGAAGTTAGAAAGGTCTAAAATTTATAATATTATAATATATGAACTTAAAAAAGAGTCTCAAGAAAAGAGATTAAATACATAGAGAGAAAGCTATACAAATGATAAGTAATACATATTACAAGTTTGATTTTGTTTTTTCACAACAAATAACACTACAACTATTGCCACCTTTACTATTAGCAACAACTACCATTTACTGACCCTCAACATATGCCAGGCACTGTGTTAAACATTTTATTATATCACTGTCACAATATAGGCAGTTAGGCTTACATATTACATCACTATTCTTTAGCTAAAGATTATATTCTTACTTTCTCAATTACCATATTTCAAAACTTAACAAAAAATAAAAAGCAATGAGTTGAAAGCTAAAAAAAATTTAAAGGGCTAAATTGTATTATCTTTTTGAAGCACAATTTAGAACTTTAAAAATATGAAATAAAAATATAAAACTAGTTTTTTGCATGTGATGAGAATAATATCTATGAAACTAACAGGATCTTGAAATAAATCAAGCCTGTAAGGTAATTCACTTTCAGGAATTTTATCTTCCCTTCTGGGAGATATTGCAGTAATCACTCTATAGATAAGACCCCTGAAATAGAAATCAGTAAATAAATGTAATTTGAAGACAGTCGCTGTCAGAGCTACCAATACTGTAACATGTAACTCCCTGACATTAATAGAGATACTCAACAATATATGAAGTAGCTAATCAGTTTTTTCAATTAAGCAAATCAATAGCCAACCTACACAGGGTTCTTTTGTTCAAATGACAAGGTTGCTGATCTTTCTAAGCAGTATTTGTTGGACTGAGAGAGAGAAAAAAAGAGCAAGGGAATCTGCGAGAAGCTGCCAATGACAAAAGGGCAAAGAGTGTGAGGGGGTCCAGAGCATCAGGAACAGGCTCACAGATCAGGAATCAGTGTACCAAAAAGACTTTGAGTGATAAGAGGAGAAAAATAGAACTCATACAACATGGAAAGACCAGAAAACCAAACAGGATAAAGGGTGAGGAGAGGGATTATGGGAAGACAAAGAATTTACACAAACACAGCAAGGTTATGAAGGAAGGACTAAAAGAAAAAATGCAAGGCAATGGTATAAAATATAGCTTCCTAGTTAAGAGTATGAATATCAATTTCAAATTCCACATGGAAGTTCCTTAACTTCTTTGTGCCAGTTTTCCTCACAAAACATTAGTATGGGCACAGTGCTGCACACACAATAAGCACTCATCAATGTTAGCCATTCTTATAAATGATAAAAGAAGAGACCACAAGTAGGTAATTGTGATATGGTGAATATATGATCGAATATTTTAGTAAAGATAGCTACAGCTAATCAGAAGTTACTATATTTATATTCAGACAGAATTCTATTAAACCTAATAGAAGCAATATGGAAACTTGGGTATGTTGCAATCCATGATTCACTCTTTGGTACAGCTTATGTAGTAGAAGTAACCAGAGACACGGTCCCCTGTAGTGTGTGTGTGTGTGTGTGTGTGTTGAAGGTTGATAAAATTTATATACAATGATTGAGATATACATAAAATATATAATTTTATTTTTTTCTACAATTTGTGTCATTTTGCTTCTCAACATCCATTTCCTCTAATAGTAATGGGCATAGGTAGCGTTGGGAGTTGTCAAAAATTTGCCAACTAAAGATAACTCAGTCTCCTAGTTAAAGTAGTCTCTTTCATGTAAATAATCATTCAATTACTCACTACTCCTTTCTTCCTGGGGTGGCAACTAGGTACAAAGAGGATGTTCAATTGTTTCATGGTTGTGGTGCAAAGGAGACAGGTACTAGTTTACATGCTACACACCAGGCAATTGGTTGGCTTCATCTGAGACATTTGCCATTCAACCTCGTCACTAAATATCCTGTGCTTGTATCCACTAAGACTTAGCTAGTCTTCTTGGCAACCACCATTGATGATCTTGAATCTTGTTTGAGGTCTAGGTACCCTGCAGCCTCCATGCTTTGTTTACAGGCTTTGGCCAGTCTACCAGTACTCTGAGAATTTCCATACCCCTAGAAGGTCGGATTCCTCAAACAACTCTGCTGCTCTCAGATTCTCTCCTGAACCTAACTGGTTGTTTTTAGTATCACTATCATTATCATTGCCAACACTTTCCTGTCTTCTATTTTTGAGGTTCAGCCTCTGAAAAGGTATGTAAAGGAATGAAGACACAAACCTATGACTTTTGTTCACAACACTGGAAAGGATTTCTTTTTCTAGCATGGCAAAAATTGCCTTGTATCATCCTGAGTCCTTTCTACACCATAGTTTATAGTGAAATTATGTATACATTTTCAAATTTTGTTTTTAATACAAATTGAGAAATTTCTAGAATTTAAAGAATCCTCATTTCTCTCAGGAAAGAAACCAAGACTTTCATGACTATGATTTTGTATAACCCTCCCAAAAAATCTAATTTCAAACTTGGAGTTAAAAATATTAGTCTTGGACCCAGCAATTCTACTTCTGAGAATTTACCCTATTGATAAACTCATAAGGGTACAATGGTCAGGATTATTTACTGTAGCATTATTTGGTAAAGCATAAGATTAGGAACTGAAATATTCACCAATAAAATATGATTACTATTGCTCACAAAAAGAATGAGATAGTTTTTTATGTACCAGCATGGAACTACATGAAAGATGTTATGTGAAGAAACCAAGATGTAATAATAGAAGAGTGTAAACTATGTATCTTTTGCTTACACAAAACTTAATGGCAGAGAGAAACAGAGGTGGTGGGGTAGGGAAGAGGAGATTTATGTACAATTATATCCTTTTGTACCTTCTGAGTTTTGTTCCTGTATATATATTTTACATTAAGATAATAATGTCAAAATACATAAGTAAAAATCTCAGAGCTGAGCAATGACTCGTATATTTGAAGATGTATCAACCCTTATCCTGAAATATATTATGAATGCCAATGAATCAATGAGTAGATGGGGAAACCCTGGACCAACAGGAACTTGGAACAAAAGTATATTATTTTAATATCCTCAAAGATTACCCATGTCACCATAGAAACTAAAAGTTTCACTCTCTGACATACTTTCACTCCATGAATTTGTGAGAGTGGAAGAAGGTGAACTGAAACAATGATATTTCATGGTATAAGTCTCTCAGAGGGAGGCAGTTTCCACTCACAGAGTGAAAAGAGTCCCCGGACAAGGGCAAACACTAAAAGCTTTACAACCTAGCTGGAGGATGTCATATGCTTCAGGGAAGTTAGAACTCCTGGGGTCCATTCAACTCATCTAACAGGAAGATTATAGGTGGATCAGGTGATAAATCCTAGAAGGTAGGCTATTTCCTTACAAATGGTATTTTATCTGAACAAATTGAGTCTCCTCAGTAGCTATGTCTTGGCAAAGAGTATCACCTTGACTCACCCAAGTCTCCCCAACTTTGAATTGTTTGTATACACACCAAAACCCTTTCGCATTTTTTCTTAACTATGGAAGAATGGGTGCAGATACCGGGTATCTCCTGTGTCCCCTAGTAACCTAGTTCCAGGGTAAATGAAACCCACAGGGAAAAATGGAATTAGAGCAAACATCTGTAAGGAGACAAACAGGAGAAAAGCACTCTAAAATGACATTCCAAAAGACCCATTTTGGCTGCTAGGAATTCTTTCTACTGGCCAGCTTCAAATTTTACATTAATAATGAAAGCAGAGGAAATACATTAGCTTTATTAATTTTAATCATCTAAACAGAAGAAAAAATAATCTCGTGATTAAGATTCTGAAACCAGATTTTAACAAGCCCAAATTTCCAGAGAATCATTTCATTTCACATGGAAAACCATGAAACATCTTGTAAATTATAACTACTTCGTATAAATTATCTCACAGGAAAATTTTTCCCTAATAAAACAACAACAATAATAATAATTCAACTCAGGATGAGAAGAACAGAGTGCCAACATCTACTAACCAGCTCTGCAGTGCTTATTCTGTAGTGATTTAAAATAGCAGCAAAACAGAATAAATTTCCTCCCCTACCATGTTTCTATCTTACAAGAAATAGCATCTATTGGCCCAAGGGAAAAAATAGTACATCAACACAAAAGCAGCATGGCTGAAGGTAGTTGTGGCTTTATCTGCAGGAGCCCATCAACGGACATAAGCCCACTTAATTCTACGTAAACCCTTCCAAACCACCAACAGAGTATTATTTTTTCAAAAGGCAAGAAACAGATCAATGCCATTTTCTCTCAAAAAAAATTATACACAGTCAATGCTCTAAATATATGCTCTCAAAAATACTAAACTCCAATGAAGAAGAGTCACAGAAAAATTAAATTATTTTCTTCAAAGATAACATCTAACTATAAAATGGCAACTAACAAGAGGTAGTTAAGTTCAAATATAAAGGTGAAACATTAAGTCTTGAGATTAAATGTCCACTTTGAACTTTTGATAAGCTTCAAATAGTTTACATAAAAATAAAAGTAGATTTTAATATTAAAGATTGCATTCTTCCTATAAAACTGTTAACTTTTATGTTGGGTAGGGTTGTTTATGAACTTCAAAATAGAAGCAAATAAAGAACCTGAAAACAACAGTTTATATCTACCTAGCTAGAATGTATTATATTTGCCAGATTTGGGATTACTGCTAAATTTCAAAGAATGTCATCCGATAAATATTTATTAAACACGCATTATGCAAAGCCTAGGCATTCAATGGTGAGGGAAAAAAACATACTCCCTGACCTCATGGAGCTTACAATCTAATGAAAAAGACAAGTAAATGGGTAACAATTCTGCAATGTATTAAGGCTAAGGTGGAAGTACAAGTTGCCATGGGAACACAGAAAATATACAGACTGATTGGAAAAGGGGGTTTGAGTGGTAAAGAAGAAACCCTTCACAAAATGTTTAACATTTAAATCAAGACTGGAGGAAGAGCTAACCCTTCACAAAACGTTAACATTAAATCCAGACTGGAGGAGGAGCCAAGATGGCTGACCAGAGACATCCCCTGCCGGACTGTCCCAGCTGGAAGGTAGGATACTGAACTAAGGAGAGCAGAGAAGAGTCCCTGCACAGGTGTGGACCTCAAAGAGAGTTGACAAAGACAACTGGGGACCCCAAGGAGGAAAGAAGCTGAGAAAGAAGAAGGTGGAGAGGAGACAATAGTGGCACAGATCAGACCCGGAGAGGCTCAGAGCCCAGCAAAAGAGTAAGGGGCTTCCCACTCCCCAGCTATGTGCCTTTGGTGAACAGCAGGACACCAGGCATACTACTGAAGGCTTTTCCACCTGCCATGAGCCCAAGCACGATGGCTAATGAGGAATAGTGGGGAGTTAACCAGCCAGCCCCAGTAGTTTGGGTGTCTATAGGGGCACACTCTGGTAGAGTGCCAGCTTTCTTACACCTACAACCTTCCTCTGCCACACCTGGAATCTGAGAAAGCAGTTTGAGCTCAGGCCAACTGGGAGTGATGGCCCCTTGCCCACCCATGGCACCACAAGAGTAGCTTGAATGGAGAGGCCTGAATGGCTGCTTCTCTACTGTGGGTGTGCTGGATACAGGTGGAGCTTGCTAAGCAGAGCGAGGCCTGCTGCAATTTGGGATTTACCTGCCCACTGGCACCTCATGGGATCGCATGCTACCAGCTCAGATAGGGGAGCCGATCCAGCGCCCTCGGACACAGAGCGGTGCAGGAAGACACGGGGAGGTTCACACCAGACTGCAGTGGTGAGGAAGCCCTCACATACACGACCCATGGAGAGTGCGATGGGGTGCTGAGGAACAGGTGTCCGTAAGCGCACCCACCCTGCACACAAGAGAACACCATCTTGGACAGGGCTGTGGCATTCAGAAAGAAGCAGCCTAGCCCCGGTTCCATGACGACCGAATACCTCAGGCACCCCGGCCCTCTCCCCTCTCATTGCAATAGGGAGTGCAGCCCACGCCAAGAAACTTGCGAGTGGTGCCTCTCTCTGGTGGAAGCCTTCCCTGGCCAAGGCCCCTGCAGACAGAGAGGCCCACTACTCTCCCTTTGGAGACTTGTGATGGAACAGGGATTCACAATGGGGGAACTGCCCATCCACCAGCATTTCTCAGAGATGCAGGCTGGTGGCTCAGACAAAAGAACGAGGGGTAAGGTAGGAGCTGGGGTCAGGTGATGAGGGAACATACGTGTACTGATCTAACGGGTGAGTTCAGTAGGGCTTCAGTGAGTGGCAATTTGGAAGGGCACTCACCTCTCCTTGCAGAGAAACTGCACTAGTGGAGGGACGAAAGAGGCCCACTCCGCAGCCTTAGCACTCAAGCATTAGGCCCCTCCTTTGGGAACAGCCTTTGGGGATTGGAGAGCATATCCTGAACCTCTTCCCAGTGCCCTCCCCTAGTGGCTGAAAAAGCAACTGCTGTGCCCTACTGAGGATTTGCAAAGCCTTTTAGGCTCTGACAATCTAGCCATAATCTGCTTTGCTCCTCCCCCAAAATCAGTGTGAACAGAAATCAAGCAATCCCCTGGAAGCTACAGCGTCCCTCCTAAAGGTTGGGGCACTCGTGTGCTCCACCTGTGGGACCAGAGCTTACCATGAGGACAAAAGAACATCTTGGCAGCTGGCTCTTCCATACAAACATCAACCAATGATAGGGCGAACAACTCTATGGCTCAGCATTACCGCCTTCCAACACAAGCAAACAAAGCATGGCTGATTTCTACTCCCAAATACTACCTGTCATCTCAGACATGAAGCTGGGGGACCTAACACAGTTTACACTGCTGGGAAAAGGTGAAGACAGAAAGTTAGAGGCAACATGAGAGGGTCATCAAACCTATTCGAACACACCATAGGCAACTTGGGACCAGCACTCCTTTCCCTGCCACAGTCAGGAATCAATCTTTGGGGACCTGGAGACAGACCTACAAGCCAGGCTTAGTATCCCCAGGTCTCTACCAAAAGGCAAGATGAGGAGAAATCGGTGAAAGAACTCTGGAAATATAAAACATCACAGCAAAAAGATACCCACAAAAGAAAACAAAAACTCCTTACCAATAGATACCAACCAAAATGAAGATATTGAAATGACTAATAAAGAATTCAAAATATGAATTATAAGAAAGTTCAATGAAATGCAAGAGAAAATGGAAATCCAAAACAAAGAAACCACAAAAACAATACAGGAAATAAATGAAAAATTCACTAAAGAAAATTAATTATTAAAAAAACCACCTCAAATACAACTTCTAGAAACGAAAAATTTATTCAAGGAAATACAAAACACAGTGGAAAGTTTAAAAAAAAAAGACTAGATCTGGCAGAAGAAAGAATCTCAGAGTTTGAAGACAACACATTTGAATGAAACAAGTCAGTCAAAGATAAGGAACAGAGAAATGAGAGGAAGGAACAAAGTCTACACGTAAATACGAGATTATATAAAGAGGCCTAATATAAAAATCATAGGCATCCCTGAGGGTGAAGAAGAAAAACATGAGGATTGGAAAACTTATTTGAGGGAATGATTGAGGAAAATCTCCCTGGTCTTGCTAGAAATTTAGATATCTAGGTACAAGAAACTCAACAGACTCCTAGGACATTGATCCCAAAGAGGTAATCACAACGACACATAGTCGACTAGCCAAAGATAACACAAAGGAGGAACTGCCACAAGCCATAAGGCAAAAATATCAGGTAATTTCAAAAGGAAAACCCATCAAGCTAACTACAGACTTCTCAATGAGAATTTAAAAGCCAGAAGGGACTGGGGCTCCATTCTCAATCTTCTCAAAGAGAATAATGGCCAGCCTAGAATTCTGTATCCTACAAAACTAAATTTCTTATATGAGAAAGAAATAAAGACTTTCTCACACAAGCCAACACTGAGAGTTTTGTCAAGAGCAGACCAATCTAAGAGGAAGTACTCAGATGTACATTATACATAGATCAGTACAATAGAAACCCACCAGTGTAAAATCACCAAGAAGCTAAAGCTCAGAGCACATATACCATAATGGTTCAAGAGATAAAATAAAACAATCAGATTCTACACAACAATATGAACAGAAATCCAGCCCACTTATCAATTATTTCAATAATGTGAATGGCTTGAATTTCCCACTCTAGAGCCATAGGCTGGCTGAATGGATAAGAAAACACAATTCAAGTATCTGCTGTCTCCAGGAAACACATCTAACTCATAGGGACTTATTTAGACTTAAGGTAAATGGATGGATAAAATATCCCATGCAAACAGAAATCAAAAGAAAGCTGGTATAGCCATTCTCTTATCAAATATCATAGAATTCAAATAAACAATAGTAAAGAAAGACAAAGACAGTTATTATATAAAGGTAAAGGGAGCAATTCAACAAGAAGACAAAAGAACCATAAATATTTATGCACCTAACACAGGTGCACTCAGATTTATAAAGCAAACCTTACCAGAGGTAAACAAAATAAATAGCAGTATCATTATAGCTGGGGATTCCAACACCACACTGACAGAGCTGGACAGATCCTCCAAGCAGAAAATTAATAAAGAAGTACTGGACTTAAATGGGACTCTAGAACAAATGGGCCTAACAGACATTTATAGAACATTCTACTCAAAAACCATGGAATATACATTCCTCTCATCAGGACATGGAACATTCTCTGAAATCGATCACATCTTAGGCCACAAAACTTGTCTCAATAAATTCAAAAATACAGAAATTATACCACGTATCTTTTCACACCACAGTGTAATAAAATTAGAAATCAACTCCAACAGAAAAATTCAACACAAAGTCATGGAAATTAAACAACCTACTGCTAAACGACTATTGGGTCAAGGAAGAAATTAAGATGGAAAGCAAATGATTCCTTGAACTAAATGACAAAGGGGATACAAGGATGCAGCAGAAGCAGTCCTAAGAGGAAAATTCATAGCCTTAAATGCCTACATCAAAAAGACAGAAAGATCAGAAATCAACAATCTAATGAATAATCTCAAGGAATCAGAAAATGAAGAGCAAACGAATCTCAAACCCAGCAAAAGAATGGAAATAATTAAGGTCAGAGAGAATTAAATGAAATCGACAACAAAAGAGTTATACAGAAGATTAATGAACCAAAAGGTTGGATCTGAGAAACAAAAAACAAAATTGATAGACCATTCACCAAATTAACTAGGAATAGAAAAGAAAGGACTGAAATAAGCTCAATCGGAAATGAAAAGGAGAAGTTACAATAATAACACAGAAATACAAAACATCCTCTCTGAAGACTGTAAAAATCTATATACATATAAACTTGAAAATATTGAGGAAATGGAAAAATTTTTGGAAACACACTTCCTCCCATTCCTCAATCAGGAAGAAATAGAATGCCTTAAGAGACCAAAAATGAGCAACAAAGTTGAAACAGCAATACAAAATCTTCCAACAAAATAAAGTCCTGGACCAGATAGTTCCATAACCAAATTTTATCAGACCTAAAAAGAAGAATTGGTATCCATACTACAGAAATTATTTCATAACATCAAGAAGGAAGGAATCCTCCCCAACTCATTCTACAAAGCCAGTATTATCTTGATACCAAAGCCAGGCAATGATACAACAAAAAAAGAAAACTACACAACAGTATACCTCATGAATATAGATGCAAAAATTTTCAACAAAATCCTAGCAAACCAAATTCAGCTGCACATCAAATATAATAATAATAATAATCCACCACGACCAAGTAGGCTTTATCCCAAGGATGCAAGGATGGTTCAAAATACGTAAATCCATAAACATGATCCACCACATAAACGGGATCCACCACATAAACGTAAGCAAAAACAAAAATCATCTCAATAGATGCAAAAAAAGCATGTGATAAAATCCAGCACACATTTATGATAAAAACTCTTAATAAAATAGGCATAGATGAAACATATCTCAAAATCATAAAAGCCATATATGTCAAACCCACAGCCAAAATCATACTGAACAAGGAAAAGTTGAAAATATTCCCACTTAGAACTGGAACTAGAGACAAGGTTGCACACCGGCCTCTCCTAGGTTTTTGAAGTCAAAGCAGCTGAAGATATTTAAAGAAATATCTAGAAAAGTAAGATGTCTTTTCAATTCATTAACAATTGATCTAACATTCTGATCAATCTAACAATTGATTCTAATATTATCAAAGCAAAATCCTTACTCAAATTTCAATGAAACTCCTTCCCAACATGCAATGCAAATTGTTTAGGTCTACTTTAAAAATTAGTAGAGATTCTTTTTCCTCCTCAATTCTAACTACCTTTGTGTTAAGAGGTGTGAATATTGTGGATTGTGAAGCATAGTTCTTAGGTTATTAATAAACTAGAAAATTCACAACAGAAAGGCACCTCAAAAAGGTCATTCGGTCCAGTATCTTCACCCAATAGAGGATTATATTATATGTTAATTGCCCAATGACATGTTTGCCATCTTCTCCCTTTCCCTTCAGACAGAACTAATCTCTCTGTGACCATAAAGCGTTGTGTGTGCTAGATATCCTTCTCACATAGCACCTTACTACATTTGGTCACGATGGTCTCCAAAACTCTCTCCGACATAGACTTTGAAATTCTCAGGAAATAGAGAGACCTCACAGGAGTACTGCAGTGATGGAACAAAACCAACCAGAGATAGCACAAAGTAACTTGCTCTTGAGGGCAGAGAAGCAGAAAAGGGGTTATGTAATCACAGCTCACTAATCCTATACTTCTATCCAAGGCTGGCCTTGATTGCAGTCTGCTTTAATTCAATTCATCCTGTAATCCATTTTTAGGTACACTACTGTTCGCTTAAAATTTTTGAATTGCAAAATCCTATGCAAATTAGTGAATAAATGAGATAATAAATTTAAGCAGATGATGGATTAATCCTAAATAAAGCTTTTAAATCACTTTGGCTGACATTATACAATTTGCTGAACCAAGTATTCTAAATGCACTCACTGTTTCTGGTAAGATTAACTGCAACCTCTGCATAACCCTTTTGTTTTAAATAATTTACATAGAATCAATTAGGTATTATATAAATCCCACCCACATCCTTTAAATAGAGACATGAGTAGATGAGAACCAATTTTAAAGTTATTATAAGATGTAATTTTTAAAAATTCATTTTGAATGACAAACTTCTAGAATTTAACTTCTGTTTTAAACTACAAAGACAAATATATCATTAGTTACCTAAATTCCTAATTTTTTTTAAAACATGAGAACCAACTCTGTATTTTATATGTGGAACAGGCTAGTCTTGTGACAACAGGTAAATATAATAGTAAATAATAACAGAGATGAAGATGTTTCCCAGAGAGAGGGCAAATATCCTGGTCAGAATACCCAAGAGAAGAATCAATACTGACTATCCATTCGACAACATTTAATATACCTACTCATTTGTTACTTCCAACTAATTATCCAATTAAGACTCCTTCGGGGTTAATTAGGGAGTGAATGAGCTATGTTCTTCACCACTGATACATTACAAGAAATTATGCACCCTCTGCCTAAGGCACTGCTTCCCCATTAACCAAACACTATTATACATTGGCATTCAAAGCAATCACCTTTCGGCTTTTCACTGTATCCTTGGCTTTAACAAGCTGTCATTCCAAAAGGTTACATGAATTTCCATGGCAATTCCAAACTTTAAAGTACTATTAATATTTCTCAAAGGGTGGTGTTAGTCTACCACTTTTAAAGTGCAGGTGTGGGGAGGAGGAAAGGGGTGTATGTTTCCATAACGTGTGTGATGCACACCACCAGGGGATTGGACATATCAGGGGGAGGGAGGGGACAGGGGCAATATTGGTAACCCTAACAATATTTGTACTTCCATAATATGATGAAATAAAAGAAAAAAATAAATAAAAAATAAAGTGCAGATTCCTGAGTTCCAAACCCTAACCAAAACAGACCCTGAGGAGAGGAGCCCAGGCATGTATATTTTTAGTAAACATTCTCCCAAGTGATTCTGGTGCACACTAAAGTTTGAGAACACCTGGCTAAGAACAAGTTAGATCTGTAACACTTGGTAAATGCGTTAAGAAGCATTCGAAATACAGATGTAACCCATACTTTCTACTCAAGGTATGGTCCCTAAACCAAAAGCAGTGGCATCACAAGGGAGCCTGTTAGAAATGCAGAGTAATAGACCCATCCCAACCTTGCTGAATCAGAACTTGCATTTTAATAAGATACCCAGGTGAATGGTATTTGAATTAAAACCTGAGACATACTGGTCGAGAGCAGTTACTCCTGGATGCAGGTGTTCCTGGAGTATGATTTTATATCAAACAGCAAAATATATTAAAAATATTGTGGCAAACACCTGAAATACACTTTATATTAATAGTTAAATAGGCAATTAAAGCCAAGCCCCCTGTTGAAATGCAGAGGGAAGATTCTGAATATCTTTTGAAAATTTAAAAAACATTCATGGTAATATCATTTCCATTCTACTCTCCTAAGCACTGTATTAATGATGGAAGATAGAAGTCATTCAAAATAAAACTAAGAACAGATAAAAGTTGAAAAAAACATTTCATAAGCAGCAAAAAGAAATTTCAAAGGTAGAAAATATTTGCATTGGTTCCTAACTTAAGACCCACTTAAGATAGAAATAATAACAAAAACCTTATTCATTTATAAATTCAGCACATTCTAAAAGTTACATTTTCCCCATTTATGAATGCACTTGAGGTTGGCATATTGTTTTGTATTTAATAAAAATACATGCTGAAAAGGATCAAAAAAACAAAATATAGGGAAAAAAATGTTAAGAGACAGTTCCCTTGAATTTTTTTTTAAAACAACATGGGGTACAAATCAATCATAGAGGGGACTAAAGTTCAAAAAGGTACATTAAAACTACACAGGGGAAAATACAGGGTAATATGCATATACTAGATAAATATTATCCTGCTTGACAAAATATTATGCTGTCTCATAAACACTTTATGTGGAAATAATAGTAATAGCTTGCTGTTACTTTCTTAATCACAGAAGCATATTAAAGTAGTTATAAAACTTATTACTAATTAATGACATTATTACCACTCAGCTATGAGAATCCTATCTACATATAAAGCCTATTTATGAAATATATTATGCAGGTTTTCTTTCTTTTTTTTTTTTTTTTGGTTTGTAACCAGTATATTAAAGAGACATTCATATATTTCAAGAATGCTTATATTCTGATACCCAGATTTAAGCATGTGAACACATCAATGAGACTTTTAAACATACAATTAAAGCTATTCATTGTTTGCTATACTACCAACATTGAATTACAGTTACTTTGGAGCATAAGTCAAATGGTTTAAAGTAAGCCTGTAACATACCTACAGAAGACCTTCCTATATTATGCATGCAAATTATCTCTCCATGTAAAGGTCTCTTCACTTCTAAATTATCCACTTCTGGAAGTTAATACTCAGGGGGGCTTATCATGGTCCAAAGAAAAGAGGGAAAAAATAATCAAGACTGGTCAAGTTACACATATATGGATATATTATATATGGATGGCACAGAGGGAATGCGATTCTAGGAGTGCAAGCCCTCAAGAAGCAGCATATTATGATAAACCCCTTCTTTTGAAAGGTATCTTTTCTATCACTGATACCACGGGCTAAATTATGTAGTATGCCATCTTCAAGTAACAGTTGAGGCAAAATAAATTCAGAGGCATCACAATGAATCCCACCGAATACAAATTAACTATACAGACCAACACGTCTCTACAAATTTAAGTTTTCTTTTTCTGATTGCCAGTTAAATACAGAGTTTTAATTTCATAGCTTAACAATGAAGGGTCATAATGAAGCCAATACATACACCTAGCATTTCAGTCTAAGCTTGTCCACGTACATAGCTGAAATCAATTACAAGGCTTAGCCTAACAAATGCTAGGGGAACTTTTTCTTAAAGTAATTTTTACAGGTTTTAAATTTCACCTTGTACACTGAAGTCATCATACATACAGGGCTAAGTCAGTTTTTATATTTGTGTTTATTCATTTAACTTTTAAAACACTGCTATCGTTGAATATTATAAGAAAAACAATAGCAAGTAGCCAGCGTATTATGATTATAGTCCTTCACTCATTCACTACTGCATATAAAATGTCAGCAGTTGAGTCTCATTCACTGGCCTCATTAAGAGGTTTGACACTGAACACCACCTCTGGGATGATGTTCATCATCCTCATATGCTTCTCCATTGTAATGGCGCCATCTCTCTTGATTTGGAACAAAGTCCACAAGTTCCACTTGATCCATTTCATCAGTCTCTTCTACTTCCTTCCTCTCGGGTAGGAGTTTTTCCAGCAAAGACAGTTCATCAGGAGAAAGAAAGCCAGTTTCAGGAAAATTTACCTTAAATTCGATAATTAGGTGACCCTTTTCATATGGTCTATGATAAATTGGCATGCCTTCATTTAGCACACACTTATCTCAATGTGTGACAATTTGACCTGGATGAGAGATGATGACTATGGTTCAGTTGTCAAGAGTAGATATTGGCTTTTGGAAGCCACATAATGCTTCAACCAGCTGTATGTCCATACACATGAAAAGGTCTTCTCCTAGTCAAGTAAAAACAGCATGGTTCTTCTGATCTAACACAATGATAATATCTCCTGGCTCTAGTCCTGGTTCTTGGTCTCCTTCAACATGGAATGTTATCTTCTGGCCATCTTTCATGCCTTTGCCAATATGAACTTCCAGAATCTTCTTTTCTTGAACTATCTTCCTTCCATTGCAGCTTTTACATCTATCTTTAGGACTGATCCATTCCCCATGGCCCTGGCACTCCATGCACACTGACTGAATTAGCTGGACCATTCCAGGTCCTATCTGATGAATTCTTATTTGCATTCCAGTACCTCGGCAATTGGGACAGCACTCTACTGCTCCTTTCTTACCACCTCGGCCTTCACATTTGTCACAAGTCACATTCTTTTGCAGAGCCAGTTTTCTTGTTGCACCATTATATAAATCTTTTAAGGTTACTGAGAGCTGATGTACGACATTTTTACCTCTCCTTTCTCTTTGCATCCTTCCTCCTCCTCCAAAAAACATGTCAAAGATGTCCATGGGGTAGCCAAAACCACCACCTGCTCCACCCTCTTTAATTGCCTGTTCTCCTCCTTTGTCATATAGTTCCCTTTTCTTTGCATCAGAGAGAACTTCGTAAACTTGAGAAATCTGTTTAAACTTCTGTCCTTCATTTGGATTCTTATCAGGGTGGTACTTCAAGGCCAGTTTCCTATAAGCCTTTTTCAACTCTTCATGAGTGGCATTGGGTTTGACCCCCAAAACATCACAGTAAGTGGCTTCTTTCACCATTTTCTATAGCCGGTGAGTGGGCTGAGGCTGACGTGGAGGAGCGGGAAGGAGCCCATAGCCGTGCGCAGCTTGGGCAGCCGCTGCTCCTCCACCTCTCACCGAGCGTATTATGCAGGTTTTCTATAAATGCTTGAGAAAATCTCTTTGGAGAACTAGTCTCTAAGCACTCATTTAAGCACGAACTGATCTTAAAGCACTTACTGGAAATCTTATTAATGTTTTACATAGAGTCAAGTACAATATAAATGGCAATATTCTGTTGAATAAATATAATTTTACTATTTTCACACATTATATAAGAGTCCCTGTTATATACTACAATATTACCTATTACATCAGTTTTAAACATAAAATATGTCACAGCTATGACAATACTGGCAGAGAAAAAAAATTGCCCAGATATCCAGTTCCTCTCCCTCATCTCTGGACCTTGGGAAATGAGTTTGAAAACAATGCTACAGGAAGCAAATACCAGAAAATCATGTGAAATAGCTATTACATATTTGTTGACTTTGAATTAATACTAAACTGAAAACTTCCTCTACTTCCTTTTCTACTTCCTATTCCAGAAATAAGATAAAAATACACTTAGTTCATTGCTCAGAAGTACTAAATGTTAAACAATGATTACTAAATGTTAACTTGGCTACAACCAAGAAAAGAATAACTCCAAGATGCTTAGAAGCACAGTGGAGGTTATTTGTTTATGAACAGCACAATTTTAATTTGCAAAAATTAAATGCTTAAAAAAATGCTTAAAAAATTAAATTAAAATGCTGTTTGTTCATATCCTTTAATGGTCTGCTGCCATTCAAACATATAAACTAGCTGCAGAGATTTGTGAGAGCTGCCTACCCAGTAATAAGTTTTGGTATTTTATCTGGTACAGAGATGATACTTTAATAATAATAATCTGGTTGAGATTATATGCATAATTTTTATGTCTCAGCACATCCTGCTCCTGTGACTAGGTACTCAAGCAGTACCACCCTTAGGGCCAAGAAAGAGCAGACACCGCCACAGACCCTGTGTTTCAGAGGGCCCTCGCTATCACAAATAACCCAAATTAAATTTATTAAAGAACACATGGCTGCCTTCTGCCACTGAGATCTGGCCCTCAGACTAACCCTAAACATCTACTTTCACAAGTAACATCTTCAAGCCCCAAGGAAATGCTTCTCCACAGCTGTTGCTCTGTGTCCTCAAAATAAAAGGGGGTCAGTGTCAGGATATCCTGACTATGGGTTGTGCTGCTACTGAAGAGAGAGACAGATACTGCTTTGGAGCTTCAGGAACATTTAAGTGATGAAAGCACTTAGGTAAGAGAAATGACGAATTCATTAAGTTGTCAAATTCTTCCTCTCAGATATCATGAATGCAATAATTCTCCACTTAACCAACTATCATTTTCCAATAGTGCCAAGCATCTATTTTCTTACTTCATGTTTTAATTTGTGATTGTGGAGGTACTCACAAATTAACATGGTATTTGCAGGAGTTGCACATAGTAGCTGAGAGTATTTTATACTCTTAAACACTGTTGATTAAGAAAACGAGACAAATAGAGATGGAAAATCCAACTTCTGTGGCAAGTTAGCTTGGCTAGGGGACAATGCCAATGAAGTCATGGATTTAATCTATGTATAAATTAATTGGTATGCTTTATCCTCTTACTAACCACTGTATTTTAGAATGCCCCTGAATTTTTTTTTTACTTTTATTTATATTTTACTTTTTTTTACTAGAAGAATTTATTTAAGAAATATAGTCCAAACCAAAATATCATCTTTTAGTCTCCCAGGAGGGAACTTGGAAGTAAATCATACAGGAATGCATCTTCTTCACAGAGACAGGAAATGTGAGTAATAACATATAAATCCAGAATAGACCGTAAGAGTAAACACCTAAAAGTTGTAGATGGCATAATTTGTTATCCGTGGAAGATGAGTTTATTCCTTGATAAGAAATGAATTATCTACTTTGATATGGTGATTGGAAAATATTTGTTTTACAAAATGATAGCGTGTAGGACCTGTATCATATATTCCATGATAACAAAAATTTTTTTTATTATCTTCATACATTTATGGGGTATGTATGCAGATTCATTGCATGGCTATCTTATGTGGTGGTAAAGTCTGGGCTTTGTGTGGCCCTCGTCTAGTTAGTTTATATGGTACCCAATAGATAATTTGTCATCCCACTGTCTCCCCCGCCTCCACTCTCCCACCCTTCCGAGTCTCCAGTGTTTATTATTCTACTCTCTATGTCCATATGTACTTATTATTTAGCTCCCTCTCATCAGTATTACTGTGGTATTTGACTTTCTGTTTCTAAGTCATTTCACTTAAAATAAGGGCTTCCAGTTCCAGCCCTGTTGCTGCAAAAACATGTTTCATTCTTTTTTTTATGAGAATGCCCCTGAATTTAATGAGGGCTAGACATTACAACATGGATGCATCAATAAACACTCATAATTACTTCTGGAAAATTAATTCCAGCATTACCATTTACCTCTCTGATACAAACATATTCACATAGAATGTGCATATGTGAAATCACATTTTCTTAAACTGACTTTTGAGAAACTAGTAAGCAAGAGTGCCTAACTTAAGCCCTGAACTCAAGATCAGTTTGTAGTTGATGATAGAGAAGTGAGAAGAATGTAAATCAATATATGAAATGGTAACTACTCTGTGAAATGGGGAGATAGGAGCAAGGGCATTGAGGTAGGTTAAATATAGTAGTGACCTTGTGCAGATGGTAAAAGAATCAAAGTGGATCATGGCTGAAGAGAGGACTTGATCATAGAGTCAGGATATGATCACACACACACACACACAAGGCACGTTTAGGCTGAAATTCTGATAGCACCAGAGAAAGTTCTGCTATTGTAGACCTGGAATAAGTGGCACTTTTTTTTTTTGTTTCTCTAGGCAGCTCAGTTCTACAGTGTCTGGCTCCCCACCAGGTTTTAAAGGGGTAAGTAAGGCTTGTTTAGCATTGACAATCCCCAATGAAGGCAGCTGAGGCATTTTCCCGGATGTTGTCAGAAACTGGAACTGAGTGTAATTTTGTTTCCTATGAGGATTCGTCTAGTAAGCAATTTTGATGTTCCTGTTTTGTTCCAGTCTAACAGCTTTAGAAAACAGTGTACGTTTGGTTCTAATTCAAATTGACACAATCAGTGTCTTAAGACTGACTACTTTCTTGATTTAGCAGGGCAGAGAGCTTGTGGTAAAGGATTCTTTCTGCAGAGCTTTCAGGATCCAGTCTCTCTTCAGGGAAGAGACACTTCCAGCAAAGTTTCATACAATGATTCTCAAACTTCTCAGTGCAGAGAAATCACCTATAGAGCCGGTCAAAAATTCAAGTTTCCGAGAATCATATCCCAGATATTCTGATTTTGAAGGTTTAAGGTAGTTGCTGAGAATCTATAATTCAAATAAGCTCTACCAGTGAATATGATGTAAACCGTCCACAGTTGACACTTCTGAGAAATGTTGGATTAGTAGCTTAAAGGATTAATTCACGTCAAAGAAAAGATCTGATTTATTAGAAAGTAGTAATTTTGTTACTAGAAGGATACAGACAACAACATGAAACTTTCTAATATTTGATAACCAAAATAATTTCCCTTGTCACCAATATATTCGCATACAATTATATATAAACACAAAGATTTGAGCCTAATCTGGGACAGTAAATCAAAGCAACACTTACTTTACATTTAGCAATTTATGAAAGGCTGTTACACAGTTACAGCTATATTTTTCTAATGCTAGATAAGAAGACATGAGCATAAACACAAGCATGTGCTTAGTATAGTTATCTCAAATATGTACATTTTGTTCTTAGCTTTTGTATAAAATATTTTGCTAATAGTATCTAGAAATTTAGAGGAAAAAAATCATAAAATATTTCTATTCACCCAAAACCCCAAAATGATTATCAATATAATCTACTCAAAAGCAAAAATATTACCATCATTTTTAGTAGAACACTTATATGTGAAGCCAAGAGAACCTTTCTATGAATACTTACTGAACACCTATCTTGTGTGGCATCCTACTCTAGGTGACAGAAATGACAGTGGAGAACATGACAGTGGAGAACATGACAAATTCCCTGCCCCCATGGAGAACATGACAAATTCCCTGCCCCCCTTAACTCTTCTACCAAGAGGAAATTGAAATGATCTAATATATATATATATATGTAAGTGTTTGTTCTTTCTTTTCTGGGTTTTAAAATTTTTTCTTTAGGTACTTTACAGTGATATTCAATATCAGTCTAAGGAACTAGCCATTACTTGAAATCCACTGTTTGCCATTTACACAAAAATATCTGTCTATTCTGTCCCATGGAATCTGTTTAACTTTACCTTATTGATAATATTCATTTAAACTCTAATTAAATAACTACATTTTATACTATAACACTAGTAAGATCACAAAACCAATGTAGAATGTGAATCCAATGTTGAACAATGATCAGATAAATTCTTATAAAAATGAAGAATTATTTAATACGAAATCAGCCTATTTGTACTTATTTTTTATGTGCAAAACTCCCTTTCAGTATTTTAATACAAGTCACTGGGATCTTTCTATTATAAACAAGGGCACAAGGGTACCTCTTACTTATGGAAGAATTCTAAAATCTCTTTCTGTTCTCTGTTCATCCTTATTTGCATACATCAGGTTTGCGCAACCATTAGATTATAGAAACACAAAAGCAATTTTTAAAATACAATGTGTTGTAAAGAAGAAAATACATAAATAAAGGCAATAATTGGTTTTAAATCTCAAAGTATTCCAGACACAGAAATACTACAGTTACCTCCTTATAATATAATCCCACATATATGATTGTTAC
>VSMD01074277.1:0-12050 GCA_008750895.1 Mirza zaza | reverse complement strand
GCCGAGGTGGGCGGATCGTTTGAGCTCAGGAGTTCGAGACCAGCCTGAGCAAGAGCGAGACCCCATCTCTACTATAAAATAGAAAGAAATTAATTGGCCAACTAATATATATAGAAAAAATTAGCCGGGCATGGTGGCGCATGCCTGTAGTCCCAGCTACTTGGGAGGCTGAGGCAGCAGGATTGCTTGAGCCCAGGAGTTTGAGGTTGCTGTGAGCTAGGCTGACGCCATGGCACTCACTCTAGCCTGGGCAACAAAGTGAGACTCTGTCTCAAAAAAAAAAAAAAAAAAAAAAAAAATTCTACCATGAAAAAAATCTCAGCAACAAACTTTTGGGTTTCCATTTTTGAAACATAAAATTCCTTCCAAACACAACTGGCAATGGGTGGGTGTGGGCTACATGAGCCCTGAGGAGCCCTTCCCGGGCCTCAGTGAGACAAGGTGCAAACCAGATGGCAGTCTTGCGTGCTGGGCCAGAAACCAGAGTCCCAGCTTGCAAGGGGCCCTTCTCAAAAAGTCGCACAGCTGGCAGCTCTGCCCAGGCAGCTCTGTGGGGAGTGGAGCTGAGCGTCTTGGTGACCCAGGAAAAGAGAGATGAGAGAGACAGGTGGAATTTGAGACAGGAGAAGGGGACAGCACAGGTCACTCTGTGGTCCCCCCACCCACCCACACAGCATCAGGAGAGCCTGGGGGACAGGCACGGACAGGTCAGGGTCTCTCTCCAAACCAGGTGCCCTCGCTCCAGGGATCAGTGGCATTGCCTCACATGGAGTAACTCACCCAGCTCATCCCCACCTGTGGGACATTCTGGCTTTCTTTTGTTCACAGTTATAAATAATGTCAAAATTTTACATTGTTGGAACACTTGTGAGAATATTTTTGTATCATAATATTCCTAACTGGACCAAAGGGAAGAACTATTTTTAAATTGACTGATACATGTATAAAAAATAAACTATAACTTTAAAAGTTTTAAAAAATTGACTGACAGATGTTCTCTAAAAAGTTTACAGCAAATTAAACTCATACCATGAATGAGTGACTACCCTAGCCCCTGGCCATTTAGAGGCATATAGAGTATTGCAAATCATTTAGAAGAAACATTAGTTATTGTTTTAATTTCTTAGAACATCAGTGAGCTTAAATATGTTTTCATAATTTATGAACTATTTTCTCCAGATAAATAATTTTATTTATTTATTTTTTTGAGACAAAGTCTAACTCTCTTGCCCAGGCTAGAGTGCTGCGGCGTCAGCCTAGCTCACAGCAACCTCAAGCTCCTGGGCTCAAGCAATCCTCCTGCCTCAACCTCCCGAGTAGCTGGGACTACAGGCATGCGCCACCATGCCCGGCTAATTTTTTCTACATATTTTTAGTTGGCCAATTTATTTCTTTCTATTTTTAGTAGAGACGGGATCTCGCTCTTGCTCTGGCTGGTTTCAAACTCCTGACCTTGAGCGATCCACCTGCCTAGGCCTCCCAGAGTGCTAGGATTACAGGCGTGAGCCACCGCTCTTGGCCTTTTAAATAATTTTTTAAATAGTGACTTTCACCAACAGAACATTGTTCATTTACATTAGTCAGCTCTGTCAACTGTCTCTTTTGTCCCTCTGGATTTTGTGTCTTGTGCAGATGTTACAAGAAAAAAAGCAAGTTGCAGAAAGTATGGGTGGAATTACCTCATCTTTTATCAAAAAGAAAGCAAGTGTGTGAGTTCAGGTGTATGTACTTAAATGGATACACAGAAAGCTCTGGAAGGACATATTTTAAGTCAGTGGGTTGCAAATGGAGCGACCATCAGCATGCTGGGCCCCAACCTCCTGTTTCTGATTGTGCAGGTCTGGGGTGGGCTGAGACTTTTCATTTCTGGCAAGTTCTCAGGTGAGCCGATGGTGCTGGTCCACACCACACTTTGAGAACCACTGTTCTAAGCTCTTAAAAGCAGTTACCCATGGGAAGTGGGGTTAAGAAACAGATTCTTAACTGTCACTTTTGCAACAACTGAAAATTTCTTTGACAGTTAAGGAAAAAACCCACCATCTTTGAGAATGTGCAAGTGGAAGCATAAGAAGTATAAGGCACCGGGGATCCATCAGCAGGTTCCTCTGCCTGCGGCGCAGGAGGAGGACTGCGACTGGTCTAAGGCCCAGGTCATGCCGCTGTTATTTGACCTAGAAGTGCATGGGATCAGTAGCTACACAAGCAACAATTTAGGAACAGAGGAAGGACTTGAGCCCAGAGAGTATGGGGTAGCAGGGAGGAAAGGAGTAGGGCAGCTCTCCAGGGACAGCCTTGGTGTGGGACTGTGGAGAAGTGAGCAGGAGTTTTGTGGTCAGACAGATCTGGGCTCAGATCCTGACTGTGGGTTTCTAATTTATTCTCTAAGCCTCAATTTCCTCATCTGTGAAATGGCTTGATACATAGCAGGCACTCCATATGTGGAATACTGGGAGTCTTTGTCTCCAGTGGCCATGGGAGAATTTTTAGCCAATGGCGCAGCCCACCGGGCCTGCCTTGCCCAGGGGATGCCTCTCCTCTCCCCAGCACAGCAGCCCAGGCTCCAGGCTCAGAGAGACCACAAAGGTGGGTTTCAGGTCCTGGGCACAGCCAAACAGAAGGAGACTCTACCTACCCCAAAGGAAATATAGACACCCAGCAGGCTGCCAGCAATGGTAGAGTAGCCTCCGGTCAGAACAACGTGGATTTCAGAGAGTGTCATGTCCGCCAAGTACGGCCGGATCAGTAGAGGAGCCTCTGTCTGCAAAGAGAAAGATGTCAGATAAGCAGAGCTGGAGTGGTTGGGCACTCCCTCCACCTCTTCTTGCCCCGGGAGCTGACAAGTCACAGTGACACTGTGCCGACAGCCTGCCATGTGCCAGCACCCACTAAGCACATTACTGCCATCACTCACAACCTTCTGAGACTGCAGCAGTCATCCCCACTTCCCAGCAAAGCAACCAGAGGCTCACAGAGGCTCAGAGAATGAGTCCCGCTCCGGACAGGGGTGGGAAGCAGCTGCCAGGCCTGAGCTGTTAGGAAGCCCTGGGGGTGGCCAAAAAGAAAGGGGCTGGGATGTTAGATGGTGTGCTCACTTCAGAGCACCGGGCAGCCGGGCCTTCACTATTCATTCAATACATAGTCATTGAGCATCTACTGTGTTCCAGGCCCTGCTCCACAGAAAAGGGGTACCAGGTAAACAAGACAAAGTCCCTGCCCTGTGCAGTTTCTAGCCTAGGAGTTAAGGAGAATGGGAGGGGGCTTAAGAAGGTGGTGGGGGGCCGGGCGCCGTGGCTCAAGCCTGTAATCCTAGCTCTCTGGGAGGCCGAGGTGGGCGGATCGTTTGAGCTCAGGAGTTCGAGACCAGCCTGAGCAAGAGCGAGACCCCATCTCTACTATAAATAGAAAGAAATTAATTGGCCAACTAAAATATATATAGAAAAAAAATTAGCCGGGCATGGTGGCACATGCCTGTAGTCCCAGCTACTTGGGAGGCTGAGGCAGCAGGATTGCTTGAGCCCAGGAGTTTGAGGTTGCTGTGAGCTAGGCTGACACCACGGCACTCACTCTAGCCTGGGCAATAAAGTGAGACTCTGTCTCAAAAAAAAAAAAAAAAAAAGAAAAGAAAAGAAGGTGGTGGGGGACATGGTTCATCAGCAAAGGACCAAGAGGATAAGTGGTGACACTTTAGACAGTTATATTAATAAAAGCTATGAAGATATGAGAGAGAATGCCGAGCGCTTCAGGGGCATTTAAAATTAAGTAATCAGCAAAGGTCTCTCCAGCGAGGTGACCCTGGGTCTAGGTTAGCTGAGAGCTGAAGGAGCCAACCGCAGGATTTGGGAGCACAGCACCCAGGCAGAGCGAAGAACAGAGGCCCGAGGCAGGAATGGACCCAGCGAGGTGAGGAAGCACAGCAGGCCCGTGTGTCTGGTCTGCCGCAGGCACACAGGTGACTGGGCGCGGGTTCCCGTGGAGACAGAGGAGGGCAGGGCCATGGTGGGGCTGGGAAGCAGGGCACGAGTGCGCTGGTTCTAGTGGGAAGTGGTGCCATGTGCTTTGTGCTTTGAAGGGTCAGGACAGACAGTGGGGGCGGGGATGGAAGCAGGGAGAAGAGGGAGGAGGGTGGCAGGGCGGCTGTGGATGCCACCTGGAGGCAGCGCTGCAGGACTCATGGGATGCATGGAGCCAAGGAGGCAGAGGAAGGAAGGCGGCTGTTTGAGGTCTGTCTGAACAACCCCATGGAAGGTGCTAGCATTTACTGAGAAGGGAAAGACTTGGAGAGGTGCAGGTGTGAGGAGAGAAGGAAGATTCTGTCTGCTTGGACACACACACCTGAACACACACACGTGACCCTGTCAAAAGTGACCTTGTAAAATGAGAGATCTCTTAGCTATCAGAGAGGAGGGGCAGGAGCCAGGTGGCCACCTCGTGAAGAGTTCAGGACAGGGGTGAGGACTGCAGAACAGGAGTGTGAGCTGTGACCCTGGGGTGGTGCAGCCTGGAGAGGGGGTGCGTCGGAGGACAGCAGCCTGGCCTCAGCTTTTGATGTTCAAATGATGCCGCTGCACCAGGAAGGCTCCCCAGGGTGTCCCCCTGGGGGATGCGGTGAAGACCCGGGGTCTAGGTCAGCTTGTCCAACAGCTTGTGCTGAGTTAGGTTACCTTGGGGGCATCTTTACATCACCCAGAGTAACATTCACCTACCTATTTTCTCAGCAAAAAACAGTGAGCACATTGCAGCTTTTCACACAAAATAAGTGCTGTCATATTTTAATATCCCTTTCTTTTGCTTAAAGGAGTTTTGGGTAATTAATCTGAGAGCACATCTGTCTTAATTAGCTAAAAATAAAAACAAAAACACCAAAAACCATTTGAAATTAACACACTTGCATCGTAACAAAAATGATGCAAATGGGGTGGCTGCAGTGACTCACGGGTACAGTCTCAGCACTTTGGGAGGCTCAGGCGGGAGGATCACTGGAGGCCAGGAGTTCAAGATCAGACTAGGCAACAGAGCAAGACTCCATCTCTACAAAAAAATAAAACTAGAAAAATTAGCTGGGTGTGGTGGTGCCTCCCTGTAGTCCCAGCTATTTGGGAGGCTGAGATAGGAGGATGGCTTCAGCCCAGGAGTTCAAGGCTGCAGTGAGCTATGATGACACCACTGCATTCAGGCCTCAGTGACAGAGTGGGATCCTATCTCTAAAACAAAAGCAAAAAAAAAAAAAAATTAATTTCAAAAAACATGCAAATATTCTCGGAAGTTTCCTAAACTGTCCAGTCAAATATGGCATCTTGTGACAAGCGTGTCCCCTGGTGATTCAAATGTGAGGCAGACAGGCAAGGACAGATGCTGGAACAGTCTGCAGACCTCACCCTCAGAGGGTCAGGCCTTCTGAAAGGGACTCAGGACTCAAGGTGTCTTCAGAGTCATATTTACTTTGGAAAATAAATATTCAGAGAGACAGAGAAAAGACAAGACAAGATGATGCAGTAGAACAAACTCTGGCCAGGAAAGAGAAAACTGGGACTCTAAGCCCTGGCTCGTGGTTATGGGATCTTGGCCAAGTCATTCCCACCTCAGAGCCTCGGTTTCCCCATTTATAAAATGAGCGATGGGACTACATCTGTAGGCTTGTGAGTCTCTAAGCTGATGAGGCAGCTAGAATGGTAGGAGGTGCCAGACAGAGGGGGTCCTACCTGGCATGACCCAGGCAAATGCGTCCCTCAAATGGAGCATCCCTGGTACACCAGCCTTTGGGGACCCTGGTAGAAAGTTCAACTGGCTCTTCCTTGAACAGAACCAGAGCTCTGGGGACCCAGGGAACCCGCCCTCTCTGGGGAAGCTGCGGGCACCTGGGCAGGAAGCACAAGCACATGGGCAGGAAGCTGCAGTACCCACCTGGCTCACAAAGATGTTTCCAGCCACACTCAGGGTCTCAGTGGCAGTGGTGCCCATGGTGACCTGCATCAGCCAGGCAATCTGGAAGGAAGCAGGCACTCTTTGTGGGCTGACATCAGCAAACCCCAGAGGTAGAGACAGTCAGGTGGAAGAACCTGACTCGTCTTCCTTCCAACTCCCAGGCTAGTGTGGGACCCCCTGCCACATGTCCCCAGAAGACCCGTTCATCTTCTCCTTCCACACCTGCATTGAGGGGGGTTTCCGCTTGCCAAGCCACCCAGTCCACCTTAGCACAGCTCCAGTCATTAGAGCAGAGCTTCTAATATGTGTGCTTTCTGTCTCCATGCAAAAAGCATTCCCTGGCCAAATATATTTGAAAATTCAGAATTGCCTTACACACACATACACATAACACACACACACACAGACATAAACATGCACACACACACACAGACACAAACATGCACACACAACATGCACATACACACACAGACACAAAAATACAAGATGAAATCTGCTCCATTGGAATTTCTCTCTCATGTTGTACATCTCAGGCTGCCCTTTTCCTAATCTCTCCTTGTCAGTATTTAGACACAGCCATCCTACCCCACCTTCCTCCGCTTCAGGCCCTTCAGTCCTGTTCCTTCAGTCACTCTGTGGAGAATGTGGCTTCAAGCCCATTCATGCTCCTCCTTAGAGTTTAGTTTGTCACAGCCCCTGGGTTGAACACATTCTCCAGATCTGGGCACGGCCACCTCCCTCATGCTATGCAGTGTGTGCTCCTAATGTAACTGCTATGGTTTGAATGTCCCCACCAAAACTCATGTTGACATCTGACTGCCATGGTAACGGTGTAGAGAGGTATGACCTTCAGAAGGTGACTGGGTCATGAGGGCTGTGCTCTGGTGAATGGATCGATGCCACTGTTGGGGCTGGGCTGGTTATCACAGGACTAGGGGCTCCTGGAGAAAAGGATCAGTGTGGCTTCCACTCTCTGAGTCTCGCTGCTCACTCCACCTCCTGCTACGTCAGGGCGAGCAAAGAGGCCCTGGACACATGCCAGCGCTGTGCTCTGGGCCTGCCCAGCCTCCAGAATCAGGAGCCACAGAAATCTCTTATTTTGTATAAAGTACCCTGTCTGTGGGATTCTGTGTTAGCAACAGGAAAGGAACTAAGACAATGACAATGACCAAGGCTGTATTTGAATTCCTGGCAGTCATCTGATGGTGCTCATTTATTCTGAGCTTGATCAGCTGCCACCTCAGCATCATTTGTCAGGCCCAGTGCCATCCAGTGCTGTCTCCTACATGCTGGTTTTGCAAAGCAGACTTTACCAATGTAAGCACAGGATGTGACATTTGTACAGGGGCTCCGTCTGGCCAGTGTGGCCCACTGCTACAGCTCCTCAAAGATCTTTTTGGTATAAATTATTTTTTCTCTTAGACCTTCTCAGTGCAGCCTCAAGACTGCAACCTTTCCTCCCACAAAGCCCACACTGGATTTCGGTGCCATTTCTCCTTAGTTTCACAACAAGAGACCTTGTGAAAGGGAGTTTGGTCAGCAGGAGACTGTGGGAGACCGTGGGCCTCAGAGCAGGGTATGTGGGGAAGGGCTAGGCTCTGGAAGCAAGGCATTCTGGGACAGAGTGACCCCTGGAGCTGGTGATTCTTGGGGAGCCGGGGTCATGGGCACTGGGACTCACCTTCAGGATCACCCACTGCATGAGGCCCAAGTAGTAGAGAACAGACATGACGCAGCTGAAGAAAACAATGATGGGCAGAACCTGGGGGAAAGAGAGTACAGGACCCCAGTCAGAGGCAGGCAGGGTCCAGGAGCCCCAGGGATCCCACACAGAGGCCTCACAGGAGCAAGGTGGCAGCTTGAATTCAGTGCACGAAATCCCAGCTATTCCACTTATGGGGCCTCTCTGAGACAATTCCACCCTCTCTGTTCCCCTGTCAGTAATGACCAGGCCATCCCTGCCCCTATTCACCACACACAGTCCTGCGCCATTATGGGAGGGGCCCGAGGTACCACTGTCACCCCTTCTTCTCTGTCTGTAAATGGGGTAACATGCTCCCCTCTCAGGGCTGGTGTGAGGGTTGCACTGTCCACCCTGCTGCATGAGCTCGATCCCTGGCCTCTGCCCCCAGCCTTAACCCCTGTCCTGTGCATTGAGCCTGACTGAGGGGACCCGCATCATTCTGGTGTTCCACGTCCACTCAGCGCCAACAAGCTCAGGAGCAGACTCATCCGACACTTGCAGCCAGCACCTCCTCCTGTCACCCGGTCCCTAGTGCCGGGCTGGGCATTGATACTCATTGACTCCAACATTCATTGGTTTCCCTTCAAATCTCTTTCATGTGCATTCCCTCCTTCCCAGCCCCAACACCCCACCCTAGTGCTTTTTCCCCCTGCAATCTGATTTATAACAACAACCTGGTAAAAACTGAAATGTCTTCTGCTGGAGGACTAGTTTAATAAGCCAGGAATAACCATACAATGGTGCACTGAAAGTCAGGAAACAAGAGTCAGGAAGCTCTATGGGCGCTTGTGGAATGATTTTCAAAACAGTTTATCTAAAGGAAAAAAGGAAGCTGTACAACAGGGTGTATGCTGTGCTCTCATGTGAGTAAAAAATAGGGGGCATCTGGGCGTGGTGGTGCATGCTTGTAGTCCCAGCCACTCTGGAGGCTGAAGTGGGAGGATCAGTGAGCCGAGAAGTTCAAGGCCAGCCTGGTAACACAGTGACACCACATCTCTAAAAAATTTAAAAAGAGGTAGAGCATTATGTGTGATCTTATATAGGCATGGGATATCATTAGAGGGACACTCAAGTGGCTGGGTACGGTGGCTCACACCTGTAATCCTAGCACTCTGGGAGGCCAAAATTGGAGGATCGCTTGAGGCAAGGAACCTGCGAAGGGGGACGTCCAGGAGAAAGGTGTGATGGAAATAGTAGGGCAGCTTTTCAAGAAGGGCTGAGTTCGATGCATCAGAGTTCTCCGGCAAGATAATGACTGGGGTGGAACCCTTAGAGCATAGCAACTCAAGGGTCACTGGCCACCAGGTGAGAGCAGTGTCAGAGGAGGGTGGGCACAGAGGCTGATGTCACCAGCCAAGGAGGGCATGGGCCCTGAGGGAGTAGACATAGAAAGGACACCAGCCCTGTCAAGAAGCGGCGCTGGAGAGGGATTGGGGTTCGAGAGAGGGTTATTTTTATGTTTAAAGAAGGAAAAGTCTTGAGCAATCAAATCTGGGGTCTAGTTGAAAATGCATCCGGGTTACAGAAAAGTACCTGACTAGAGCAGAGATTCTGCGCAGGCAGCTGCAGCCAGACACAAGAAACCAGTCTGCCAAGTTGCTTCCCCTCCCTTCCCAGACCAAGGCCAGAGCCACAGGTTCCACTTCACCTTGCTCCACTCTCCACCTCTGTCACCAGCTGCACTGCAGTTGGCATGTCACCTGACAGGGAACACAGGCACTGGCCCAAGAAACCCTTTCCCTGCCCTGCAACTGCTCCTGGATGCCTGGGCTGCAAACAGCCCCAGCACGGGGTGTGATGACATCACCCTGCTCGCCCTGGGGAAGAGACGCAGAGAGGATCACGAACTGTCTAGATGGCCTGTCCAGCTGGTTCTGAGAGCCACCACAGGGGGCGGGGAGGCCTGCAGAGATGGGCCCGAGCCAGGAAGGAGGGTGTCTGAGGTGACAGGACCTCACTGCAGAACTGGGAATCTCTCCCACCAGCAACAAAAAGGCATTTTCTGTCTGCAAGATGGGGATTTTTGGTGGAAGAGAAGCTATGTTTTAGGTTAAGTGCTGGCTGTCTAGGCAGGGAAGGAAGTGAAAGATAATAGAGGCGACGCTTGCTTTTCCAAGGTGGCATGTTTAACACTAATGAGGTCCCTGTGCTTGGTTTGCTCTCACAGCCCAGGAAACAGCTCTGGGGCCTGCAGCGTGTGAGACAGCAGCACAGCAGGGCAAGTAGCTCCAGGCAGTGCTGCCGTGAGGAAGTGCCATTAAGTCCTACTATGTGCCTGCTGTGAGGGCCTACTCCATGCCAGTGCCTAATGTGTGGGCACCCGCTGATCCACACAGCAACCACGGCAGATGTCGCTGTCCCTAATTCATAAAGGGCCACCCTGAGGCTGGGAGATCTTGGCCACCTGCCAAGGTCAGGTGCCTGCAAAGAGGCAGAGGTACCTTCCAGCCATCAAGCAGGTTGCCAAGGTCCTGCCAGGACCCCGAGGTCTGCCCTGGTGCAGTTCTGCAGGCTTGTTTCCCTTTCTGCAGGGGCAGACCATGTCCCCACCATAGACTGAAAGCTTATGTCCCACCAAACTCATTTGTTCAAACCTAATTCCAGGGTGACAGTATTAGGAGGTGGGGACATTGGGAGGTGACCAGGTCATTGGGTGGAGCCCTCATGAATGCAACTGGTGCCCTGATGACAGAGGCCCCAGCAAGCTCCCCGACCTTTCCACCATGTGAGGACACAGACAGAAGAGCATCGCTATGACCAGGAAAGGGGCTCCCCTCACCAGAACCTGACTGTGCCGGCTCTCTCATCTCAGCCTCTCGGCCTCCAGAACTCTGAGGAAGAACTTTCTGTCATCTCTGAGCCACCTGGTCAGCGGTTTTGTTACAGCCTCCTGCACAGACTAAGACGAGCCCCTTCGATGAGGAATCACCTGAGCGCTGGCCACGGCCTTGTCGAAATGGCTTTGCAGGCTGGGCCTGCTAGTGCCAGAGCTCAGGGAAGAAGGAACGTCCAGCTCTTCTAGGTCAGCAGTTCTCATGTGGTCCCTGGACCAGCAGGAGCATCTGAGACTTTGTTAGAAATGTAAATTCGAGCCTCACCAGAGAGTTTGGGATTTAGCAGGTCTAGGGTGGGGCTCTCCCGGACGCTGCTGCTGCTGCTGTTGATCTGGATGCACTCTGAGAATCACTGCGCTCAGGGAGCAGACCCACCCTCTGGGCAAATGTCACCGCCTTTCCAGGAAACAGGCCTCAAAGGCAGGACTAAACCCACCAAGAACAAGGCCCTGCTCCCTCCTTTCTCTGCGGGAGCTGAGCCAGGACTCTCCATGACTTCCTAGGGCTGTCTGGGCAACCCCTCACCTTGTCCCCAGACCCCAAGGCCTAAGTCCTGGAGATAGTGCCCTGTCACTAGCCTCAGGCAACAATGAACCACAAAAACCCAGACCTGGAACATTCCTCAGAGCCAACAGCTGCTGTGTCCACCATACCACCATTACCAAAAAGGATAAAAGGACTCCAAGTCCAGATAAGCTGGAACCCTGGCTGTCCCCTGGACATGCCCCCTGGTTTCCCATTGTGCCATCCCTTCGCCCTGAACCACCTCATGCCTGTCTCAGCCAGGATGCCTAGTGCTCAGCAGATTTCTCTGCTGGGACTGTCCCATCTCCCTCCTCCCAGCCATTCCACCCCATTTCCTCCCTGAACATCACGCTCACTAAGGTGACACGTGACCCCTTCATTACCAAAGCCAATGACGCCTTTCAGACCTTATCTTCTTTGATCTTTGTGTGCAAAATTTGGCTCTCTCGACCACTGGCACTGCAGTCTGTGCCAGGCAGACACCTTGAAACCCTCGGGAGCTGAAAACCTCTTCCTTCATCCTGGGGTTTGCTCAAGGATAGGATTCCAGCGGCAATGGCGAGCAGCTCCTGTGCCTGTTGCAGAGGTGGAGCGACAGTGCAGGAAGGAGCAAGTGTGCTCCCAGGACAGCGGGCCGGGAAGGACACAGGGCTGGGCTGGGGGTTGTGTGGTGGGACCTTACTATGAGGGAGATGGAGCCAAGCTGGAGTGACTAAGCCAATGAATACGGCCGGGAGGAGACTGCCACATCCACTGTGCTGGACTCCAGGCCCAGGGTAGGCGGAGAGCAGGGAGAGTTGCTCCTTCCTCCAGCAGAGACCAGTGGGACTGTGGCCCAGCAGGAAGCAGCCTGGATTCTGAAAATCTCAATGAGCTCAGAGAAGAATTCCCCGGGCTGAAACTGGCCACAGGCCTTGGACTAGGTCCCTGTGATTTACGGAAGGAACAGAGAGAACTGAGCACTCAGCAAAGTCACCCCTGCCTTGAGGACAAGGCCCAAGCGTGTGTGTGTGTGTGTGTGTGTG
>VSMD01074276.1:0-47798 GCA_008750895.1 Mirza zaza | reverse complement strand
ACTTTGTGCTGTTCTGTTGCACATTGGGTGACTATAGTTAATTACCCTGACTTGATCATTATATTATACAATGCATACACATATACATCACATATACCACATTGTACTACATAAATAAATTTTTGTCAATTAAAAATAAAACTTAAAAAAAATCATTCTACATAAGTGTACATGTTACCTTTTCCTATTATAGGTTAAGATAATAAATAAAATAACATTTTTATTAAGAAGGAAAGAAATACAATTTCTCTATAGATATAGAATACACAGTTTTATTATAACTAGAAATAAATCAAAATTATATAAGCTTCAAATATTATAAGTAGGAACTAGGGAGAGCAGGTGCAGTCACTCATGTCTGCAATACACTCTGAGAGGCCAAGGTGGGAGGATTGTTTGAGACCAGGAATTCAATACCGACTTGAGCAAAAGTGAGACCACATCTCTACAAAATATAGCAAACTTGACTATGTGTGGTGATGCACATCTGTAGTCCTAGCTACTTGGGAGGCTAAGGCATAATTGATTGAGCCCAGGAGTTTGAAGTTGCAGTGAGATATGATGAAGCCACTGCACTCTAGCCCAGGCAACTCTAGCCACTGCACTCTAGCCCAGGCAACCTGTCTATAAATAAATACAACTTCAAAATATTATTTTCTGGAAAAATGTGGCTTTGTTGTAGCATTTTTATAGTTTTAGTTCTTACATTTAAGTATTTTACCCATATTTAGTTGATTTTTGTACTATACATGGTGAAAGATGGGGGTCCAGTTTCATTCTTCTGCATATGGCAATCCAATTTTTCCAGGAGCATTTATTGTAAAGGGAGTGCTTTCCCCAGTGTATGTTTATGTCAAGTTTGTCAGAAATCAGTTCGCTATAAATTAGTGGCTTTATTTTTGGGTTCTGACCTATGTTTCATTAATCTATGTGTCTGTTTTTATTCCCGTACCACGCTTTTTTTGTTTAGGATAGTCCTGTAATAAAATTTGAAGTCAGGTAACATGATGCCTCTAGTTTCATTCTTCCTGTTTATGATTGCTTTGGTTATTCAGACTCTTTTATGTTTCCATATAAATTTTAGGACTGCTTTTTCTAATTCTATGAAAAATGACATGGATTTTTTTATCAAGGATTTCAGTGAATCTGTAGATTGTGTAGGGAAGGATGGTCATTTTAATGATATTTCTTCTTCCAATCCATGAGCAGGGATCCATGGATTCCTTGAGCATTCCAATCCATGGAAGGGATGTTTCTCATTTGTGTCATCTATAAAATCATTGACCAGTGTTTTGTAGTTTTTCTTGTAAAGATTTTTTACCTCCTTGGTTAAATATATTCCTAATTTTTGTTTTGTTTTGTTTTCTTTTTAGCTATTGTAAACTGAATTGCTTTCTTGATTTGATTCTCAGCTAGATTGTTATGGTGTATAGAAATACAGCAATTATGTACTGATTTTGTATGTTGATTTTTTTTATCCTGAAATTTTGCTAAATTCATTGAGCAAAACCAATGGTGGAGTCTTTAGGTTTTTCTAGCTATAAGATCATATCATCAGCAAACAGGGATTATTTGACTTTGTCTTTTCCAATTTCCATGGCTTTTATTTCTTTCTCTTGCCTGACTGCTCTGGCTAGAATTTCTAGTATTCTGTTGAATGGGAGTGGTGAAGGTATACATCCTTGTCTTCTTCCAATTCTTAAGGAAATGTTTTCAACTTTTTTCCCATTCAGTATGATTTTGGCCATGGGTTTGCCATATATGGTATTTATTAACCAAAAACAGAACTATCATTCAATTCAGTATTCCTACTACTGGGCATCTACTCTAAGGAAAATAAATCAATACATCAAAAAAAAAATCTGTACTCACATATTCATTGCAGCATTATTCACAATAAAAATGATTTGAAACCAACATAAGTTTTCATCAACAAATGATTAAATAAAGAAAATGTGAGATATGTGTGTGTATATGTGTGTATGTATATGTATATGTGTGTGTATGTGTGTGCATAATATATATAAAAACCATCACCCTACAGAATGGAATAATATTTAGCCATAAAAAAGAGTGAAATCATATCTTTGGCAGCAATGTGAATGGAACTGAAGGTCATCATATTAAGTGAAACAAGTTAGACACAGAAAGACAAATATATGTTCTCACTCATAAGTGGAACTTAAAAAATGTGTACACACAGAAATAGAGAATGGAATGATAGAAAATGAATACTTGGATAGGTGAGGGAATGAGAGGGGAGTGGATGATGAGAAATTACCAAATGGGTACAACATAGATTATTCAAGTAATGGACACCCTCAAAGCCCTGACTTGACCACTACACAATCTATGCATGTAACAAAATTTCATTTGCACTCCATATATTTATGTAAATAAAAAATATGGCTTTGTGTAATATTTTAAATTTTATATGTTGGCATAATATTTAAATTAAATTATGATGCTGGTGGTGCATGAGACATATAAAAGTTTGTAAAAACATTATAAATCTAAAAGTCTCTATCAGGAGTTAATTATGGACTGCCAGCATATATTGACAACATGAAAGTTCTCCATACTTCCTTCTAGTGCTTTGTCTTTCTAAAAAATTAAATTTATTGAATAAGTCAATCTTATTTTGTAACATTCAATTGGCTATATTAATGTATTTTCTACTCTTCATTTAGTTTTGTTTTTTTATGATTATCCTTCCCAAGAAAACTGACACTATATTTTATATTATAATAAAAATTCTATAATTACTTATTAATTCTTAAATAATTTACAAAGAGTTAAGCAGTAATTACTATTTAATAGAATTATTAATGAATTATCAGCAAAGTTCCTATTTATTTTTTTTGGGGGGGTCAATAGATCAAGGTCAGGCCTGAATATGGCATGATATGATTTCGACATTGTATTTAACACAGTTTTTCTTATCACCTACAGCATATATGGAGTAATATACTCTGAATGAAAGTGGAATTAAGTAAAATTTTATCTTTTTAAATTAATTAATTATTTTTTTCTCATTTTTCTGCTTTCAGAATTTTATAGGGGTACATACATTTTGGTTACATAATTTGCTTTTGTACAGTTTGAGTGAAAGTTGTAAGTGTGGCCTTCAGTCAGTGTGTATTATACCCATTAAGTGTGAATTTAACCATAATGGGATATCACCTAACTCCAGAGAGATTGACTTTTATCAAAAAGTCCCCAAACAACAAATGCTGGCAAGGATATTGAAAGAAAGATACACTTACACACTTTTGTTGGAACTGCAAATTAGCACAACTTCTATGGAAAACAGTATAGAGATTCCTTAAAGAACTAAAAGTAGACCTACCATTGGATCTAGCAATCCCTTTACTGAGTATTTACCCAAAGGGGGAAAAAAAGCCATGTTATAAAAAATACATCTGCACTCAAATGTTTATATCAGCACAATTCACAATTGCAAGGATGTGGAATCAATCCAAGTGTCCATCAACATGTGAGTGGATTAATAAAATGTAGTATATGTATACCATGGAGCACTACTCAGTCATACAAAAGGGGTGATCTAGTATCTTTTGTAACAACCTTGATGGAACTGGAGGTCATTCTTCTTATTGGCCTCCTTCTTCACAATAATGGAAAAACAAACACCACGTGTACTGAATACTAAATTGGAGCTAATCGATTAACACGTGCACATATGGAAGTAAAATTCAAGGGAAATCAAGTAGGTAGAAGGGGAGAGAAGAGGATAGGTAAAGTACACCTTTTTGAACAAAAGAAACAACACGTTATTTTAAAAAGTAAATGCAGTTGAGAAGGAAGTCATAAGAAAGATGCATAGAATTCTCTTTTTACTTATATCTTATTAAGTATGTATTATTAAGTATTTGGATGAGAATATAATAGGCACATTCTCATACTTTCCTGATAGTACAAGCCAAAATGAGTTCTTAAGTAATAATTAAGTTAAAAATCAACTTTAAAAAGGGAATGATAGGTTAGAAAAAGAAATTTAACAATCACAAAGATAAATTTAAAGACTTATAATCTTCATGTTCAGCATTAAAGCTCCAGAAGTATTTCATCAAAATAATTTTCACATAGCATTGCTCTGAAATGTTAACATATATACATGAAAACAAAGCAAAACAAAACAATCAAAAAGATACTATAATCAAATTGTTTTGGGCAATGGATCACAATACTCAATTATTTTTAGAAATAAGAAGTATTAATGGTGCCACAGCATTTTGCTTTGCTCATTTCCAGCAGAACATTTTACTAGTAAAATTTACTAACTAGAGAAATATAAGAGAAGTGTAATAGAATTATAAAGTGATTGAGATTTGTGTGCTGTGGGAAGAAACATTGCTAGGTTGAGAAGAGAAGATTTAGGGATCACATTAGAAGTTCACATCAATTGTTTAAATCTATATAATTTTTACCAAAAATTGAGTGCATATGTAAGTCTGGAGAAAATAATTAGTATCATGTCAGTGAGTCAGATTTCAAATTAACATAAGGAAGTAACAACCTCTGAAACAATTTGGCTATCTTTCTCAGGAATTTAAAGTATAAGATTTTATGACTTTAAGGAATATTGGTCAAAGAGTTTTCTAATCAGTTAAGTCAAGAACATTTTAAGATTATCTAAAGTTATTGCATATGATTCTGGATCTTAAACTTTTAAAACTACCATGAATTATTCCTTTAAGAACTAAACAGCATAAGTATTGGATAATTTTTCCTTAAAATTATTTAGCTACTTTCTCTCCATTTTAGTTTTCAAGAACTTATGCTAATATGATACAAATTAATGTAATCTAATTAGTCACTAGATTTTTTTTATGTCAAATATTCTAAGAATTTATGTATCCTTTTAATCTTCAGATACTTAACTGTGAATTATAACACCTACCACTGTGAAAAATCTCAAGACCTGTTCCCAGTAGGTATAGCCAATGCTCTTGATGCTGTTCCTGGGCTATATTTATCTTGCCCAAAACATATTAGAGTCAGTTTAATCTGTTGATGACTGAATGTTTCCTGGGGAACTTCAGTTTTCTGGATGAATTAGTTTTGTTAAGTGTTAATTGTAGGAGTCTCTTTATAGACCCAAGAGAATATAGTAATATACCCTGAGTGATTTCTTTAGTGAAATCTGATTTGTGAGTAGCTTTCTGCTTATTTGCTATTTCTGGCTCCTAACTGATACACGACTAGTAAGTTTTCTATGTCTGAGAATTTCTTCTTCTTGCTTGTTTTTCTACAAGAAGCAAGGATAATATTGTTGATGATAATGTAAAACTTTAAAGATGATATTAAAATTAAAAATGATGGAAATCATTTCCTAATAGCTGTACTGTTTGTAAATACATACTGTCATCATCACATATATTTTAATTAAAATGTCATATCCAACTTCAGAAGTATGTTAAGTCTCTCAAGTGCTTGGGGGAGAGGGTGTATTCTATTTGAACAGAGTAAGTCAAACATCTTCAATAATTACAATATTAAAAATGAAGGCTCTTGATTTATCTTATTTGTTTTGTTTTTAGAAGCTATCATTTTACATATATTTTGCCTTTGGATATATAGTATGATAACCACCTTGGAGAAAAATGTTTATGATTTTTCTTTCTTTCAGTTTATGTGTCCTTGAACAAAGTATGATAAAGCAAAATATCATGGCAACACTACAGCAAATGGATAGATCATGACAGAGAAACACTGGGAAACAAGAGCGTACACTTGTACTTGACAGTGCTTTGTGAGCATTTCTCATGCAAGTAACAAAAGCATCAAGCTTTTTATTTGGTGAGAGTGCAGAATGAGAAACTGATTTGATTCATGGAAAATGCTCAGTGCTTCTTGGAATTGTTGCCTATATCTCAATTATTTTCTGTGTGGGGAAATAAATTTGGCTATTATTTTAACTGACATAAAATGGTAGGATTGAAGAGTTCCATCTTCCTATGGACAGTGAAATGGGAAAATGAGTGACTAGAATTTACAACCTTTTTCTTGTTACAGGCTGTGACTGCTGCAAGGACAGAGTGGTAATCAGCTTGTCAGAAGTGTGCAGCTCTGAGAATACCAGCATCTATTCCCTTCCATTGAGGGGAAAGACATTTTAGGAAACTAGAAGAGTTTGTTTGCATTTTAAAATCTGTGTTGTATAAATTCAAAGTGAGTTTATTGTAAAGATCATGTAAGAAAGTGCATAGAGTGATTAATGGTTCATCTTCATCTATAAATGCCAGGTAAAAGACATAAAACTGGAAATTATTATATCAAAGTGCAAGGTCAGAGTTGCTAAGACAGTGGAAACATTCAGGATAAATACTCTTAATATTGATCGCTTAAGACGCTGGATGCTTTTGTCTGTGGTTCATATGTCATAAAGTAATAAAATACACTCATAACAGCCTCAGCATACAGTGTACCTTTCACAATTTCAAAGATAATATTAAAGTGATTTTATTTTATGAAATGTCTATACAAAACTGTGATAAAGTTTTCAACTGGTTCTTGAAAATTTTTCATGTTGCTTTAGTACTTATTCTGTTATTATTGTTTTTTTTTTAACTCACAAACTGAGCACAGGTTTTGTTTGAATCTAACCTCTGTACCATAAATTCTTTCTGCTTTGCACTTTGATAAAAATGGTAAATAGTCTAGGTTTAATAAGTTAATGAATCTTTCTGTCACTAGTTACCTATACCCTCATTTTGAACAATGTGCTTAACTCATTAAAAGTAAAAATATATTGGGTTTTGTTAATTGTCATTTATAATTGATATATTTATTTTGATAAAGGTAGAAATAACTACTTATAATTATTTTACCTACTCTATAAACATTTAATTTTAAAAGAGCCAAATTTAAAAAGTGGCTTATATGCAGAATTTTAGCTAACAGCTATAAAAATACACCTGTGAACTTACCATCTGGCACAGTAGTGCTAACTAAAAGTAAAGTCTACAGCAGAATCTAACATGAGGTTTTCACTGATTCTGAGCTTATTGCTCAATAGGTTGTGATTCAAAAATTTAACAGGATCAAAATGAGTTGAAACAGCTGGTTTTATATTTTGATTCTTTTAACAGTGCTTTATTAAGATATCATTTTCAATTGGTGTTCATGGCATACTCCAATTTGCCAAACAGTATATATGGCACTTTGGAGATGCAAAGTCCATAGCACAATGGGTGTCAAACTTTTTATCAGAATCAATGAACTTAGACAATGGAATTCCACGGTAGAAAGGGTCTTGAATGGGCTTCTCTGTTCCAATTATTTTAAATTGGCTTTTGGTTGTCTTCTAGCTTTGGAACACTTCTAATGGTAGGAATCAGAGGCAGATCACCTTATTTTTTAATTCTCTTATATTTTGTTTGTTACTATATAAAACTCAAATGTCTCTTGCATCCTGTATTCCTTAGAGCTACACAAAAGCTTGAGCACAAACTTAATCTGAGGAGTTAGTATTTATTTACCATAAACTTGAAACATGTAAACACTAAAATTTCCAAACCTTATCATGAGCTTATATAAAATAATCTTCTAGTGCTATTTATCTCTCCACCCTAAATAGTCGTCTCTATTTTGAAAGTGAATTCAGCATTCAAGGAAAATGCCAAGATGACAAGCTAAGTTGACAAGTCTTCTATTTTTATATACAATAACTATAGCACTCTCTACTCCACTCTGAAACAATGCCTCAGGCCTGAGTTTGAGGAATCACCTATGGAGATCAACATATTTCAATCCCTGCTGCTTCAGTTTAGAGGCCAGAAGGGTGTCAAGTATGTCAACTTTTTTTTTTCCAGAAGACATATAAGTATTTTATGCAAACCATCTGAAGGTGATAGTAATGACAGGAATGAGATACCTAGATCCCTCAGTTAGATAAAAACTAGGGATACACTAAATAAAGTCTCCTTTTATGGGTTTTTTTTTTTTTCATTACTAAATTTAAATTTAAACTCTGATTTTTTAAATATCCTTATAAATTTTTGAAACATTTTTTCAGTCTTTCTGCAATGAATATTCACAAAATTTTGAAAATATTAAAAGACACATACAGAATATATTACATATGAGAAATGTAGTGTGCTAAATTTCTTATAGAAAATCTACACTATGGACATATTATCTCTATGGCATTTGATATCTTTATATTATATAAGCAGTAAATGTTTTGTATCTTTATTATTTTATCACTTAGTTCTGAAAAACAACAAGTATTTGGGGCATGTATCTGCATAAGCAGGAAGAGAGTTAATTATGGTACTTAAAAATAGATATAGTTTAAATATGGTTATTTGCATAGGTAGATAGATTACATGATTTAAAAGACTTTTTTTTTAGCATATTATGGGGGTGTAAGTGTTAAGGTTACATATATTGCCCATGCCCCTCCTCCTTCAAGTAAGAGCTTCAAGCTCTTCAAGTCATCCCCCAAATGACTTTTTATGTCCCCAAAAAGACTTTTTATCTTCTACACAGAAGTATAATTCCTCATTAAACATTTATATCACATTAATTCAATAAGACACAATAAAAGTGAGGAAAAGGATTTTTAGTACACATTTGAGATGAAACAAGACATCACAGAGAGAATATGATCTGAAATTTTAATTATTGTATACATTCATATACTATGATGAAAATGCTAATTTTTTTCATATTTTAATGTGTATACTTGTAAATGAGGTAGGTTCTCCATGAGAGTACTTATTTATAAACACATACAAATAATAGAAAATAAAAATAAGTAAAAACTAAAATGTGTAACTAAAATAAGTAAAACAGAAAACCTGAACAACTAAGAATGAAAAATTAAAAATGAAATAAAATTATAAAATATTAATATAATTAGTTTAAATAGTTATACACAATGAAGATTTGGTTCACTTAACTAGGGTTTAAAATTAGTCATAGATGTTATTCCCAGAGTAAAAGAAAAGAATCATAACTAGTTTTAGAGAATGAGAAACAGTGTAATTTACTATAAAGATTGTGTACTTTGTCAATGATAGATATCATCATTTTGAAATGTTATATTTAGGCTATTTCCACATATTTTAGGTGGATTCTCAAATTACATGAAATAAAAACACACTTGGATTTATTGCGTGAGTAAAGTCTTATTTTTTAGGATATCTATGGGAACATGAACAACAAGAGGGGCTTCTGCGGTACAACCACACCAAGTATGGTGGGAAAATTGTTCATGATATGTCAGAGTTCCTTTGAAGACTCTTATAATAGCAACTTTAGCTGTCTACTTCTGGCCACATGCTCCCAAGCAAGGGCCTCCAGTGTTGCATGTCACATCCTCACATATAAGCAGGAGATTGATCTCCCAAATCAAATATGTTTGAATCAAATTCTATCATTTTTTAGCTTTTAATGAACTTGAGAATCTTTATAAAACTCATAATTCTCATCCATGAAACAGAAGATAGTTATATCTACCAAGCTGAAGTGAGCTTAAATAAGATAAATATATATTGACTATGATTAGTACTTAGCCACTCCATCATAAACATGACTTAGTTCTCTATCTTGATAGTTCCCCTATTTTCTTTAATTGTACTTTCTCACGACTTCATCCTATTTTCAGGGACTCATCAAATATGCCTGTTTTAAGAAACTTACCTTTGAACAGGTATACAGGTACCTTTGGTCTATGTAAAGCTATTGCAAAAAATATGACTAGAAAATAAAATCTTTAATTATTTTTCAGTTCATCATCCTCATGAACTATTTTCTAAATTTGCTCAGTCAGAAATCCTGCCTACAGAATTTAGGAGAAGTAGGGTGAGAGCTTAGTCTAAATCATTTTATGCTTCCTCTTGAAAATCATATAGGATAAAAGGAACATCGTCATTTCATTGAATACCTCTTATATGAAGATAGAAAATTTAGAAATTTGTGGTAATCCGAATTTTATATAGATATGAACACATGCAGCCCAGACAAACTGGTATGAAAAGCCATAATTGTCTGAAATGTTTACATACTACAACCTGGGGTCAAAATGTGAGAAACCAGAAATTAACAGAAAATATTTCTTCCCCAAAGGTGAGGATCTCAACCTCAGTGGAAACTACTATAAGCAGTAGAGAAAGAACATTAAGGACATAGATTATATATGAATATATATATATATATATTTATATAGATGCTCATATATGCACACAAACATGTACATGCATAACATTCCCTATGTCCTTTAATATGTGAATGCATATATACACAAAATATATAGATATATTTGTATGTTTGTGTATATACTGAAATTATATGCCTAATTATATATTATATAAATTATATACACTACAAATATGATATACACACACAGACAGGACTGAAATAGATAAGAATGAGATAAAAAGAATTGATGCTTGGCGGGGGAGAGTGGTAGCCATAGAAACTAAGTAACTAACACACACACACACACACACAAACACACACATATACACACACACTCATACACGTTTGATGACCCTGGAGGAGATAATCAAACAACGGCACTGAAATATTTTACAACATAATTTAAGTTCCTGCAAAAACAGAAAGTTCGAAGTTATTTATTGATAGAATAAATCATATTTCAGATAAAATTTACCTAAACATGTCCATATTGAGACTTTACATATGAATAATACATATGAAACTCTAAATACAAAGCTTCCTTAGGGGGGCAAGGCAAACTGATTAAATCACTTAAAGAAGAGAGAAAATCATGCAGGCAATGATTTCTCCACAGTAGCATATTTTCTTAACTTTTTATGTTTCCCAAACATTGCAAAAGAGGTCACACTCAAAACTATCTCAGAAGAACAAAACAAATACACATTACTAAGACATAGAACCCTCAAATGTCTTTTTTTTTCACATATTTAAATAGGAGGAATTATTTTCAGCAATTCTCAAGCAGCTTCAAGCAACCAAATCAATATTGATTAGAGATGCTGACTGTTTTAAATATAACTGTAGTGTTTTTCAAAACTACCAATTTAGTCTTGAGATACACATATGATAAATATTTTTGATATATATATTTGGTATGTTTAAATTGGTAGTATAGACACACATACACACGTATGCACATCACTTTGGCTAAAACTGACAACATAATTTCTTTATAATTTAGTTGTATATTATTCAATAAAATACTTGAAGACATTTTATTTTATTCTGCTATATATTTATTGTAAGTAATCTTTGCCTTATTCTGTATTGTTATTGTTTCTGCATCTCATAACATAAAAATAAACTTGGGGACTATTTTCCAGATAGATTAGTTTTATCAGAAAAAAATCAAACACACAGCAAACCTCACTCTTTTATTAAATGCAAAGACAAGACTTACCTACAATATCTGTCAAAAACTATGAAAAGTTTGAGATATTATCAGACTTTCAAGCTAACAAGATAGCCTACCACATTTGTTAGATGCTGGCAGAAGACACAAGACTTCTGTGTCAGAGATGAAGGACAGTTTGTTATTCACAGCAACAGCAGTAACCAGAGTTTCAGCATCTGTACCACTTTTGTGACTACCAATTCCCAGTGATTGACATGAAGAGGGCCCAGTGATAACTGCATACATTATTGGACATATGGGAGAGGAAACTTGTTCTTAGGAAACCCCAACATTTTATAATGTGCAGTAAAACTATTGGACTTTGGTCTTGAGTGGAGACTCTTTATTATACTAGAATTAAAGGATCCTGCATCTTGCTCAAAGGAAGACATTACAGTATCTCTATTTTCTAAGGCTGTTCATTATACAAACAACCATGAAAGATAGTCCAGAACAAAGGTAGGCAGTGCCTCTGCTCACAAGACAGAGATGTAAGAGCCTCATAGAGAATTGCCTTCTAACAGTATCTAACACAATTATTGAAAAAAAATATATATATATACATATTGTCTAATTTTTCCACTGGAACTACTTAAGAATTGTTTGATCTCAACCTTACCAATATTAGTTAACATTACTTTTGTAATTGCTAAATTTTTAGTTTAAAATGATAATTTTATGATGATAAAAATTTCTAATCCAGTCAATAGTTTACTTTGCATTTCTTTCACTGTTGAATAAACTTTGTATGTGTGTATTCACATAATTTTGTTTTGAAAAATGAAAACTGGAATTCACGAAATAGTCATTTTTTTATTTTCTTGTTTCTTAATTTTTTCACAGGACAGTTAATCTGCAATTCATTTTTGCTGCATAGTTTAATGGATAATAAATCATTTAAAAATATTTAGTTGCTTCAGGCACACTCCTTGGTAATATTTTTATTCATCAATAATTTAACCTATAAATATTAAAGAATTAAAGAGATTCAACTTGATATTGCTCTTCTATTCATCTTATACTACAGACAATTTACTATACCAATTGGAATTCATCATTATAACAAGAATTTTCCTTTCCAATTTTTAAAAATAATCTGGGACGTTTTTTATGAGTATTGTGACTTGTTTCTTTGTTTCCACTTATTTAACTCTTCAACTCCAAGATGTAGTGTAATGACAATAGTAATTAACCAACTTTTATTTAAAATTAATTAATTTATAATAAAATCATGAATTGAATAAGCAAACATTTTGAATGAATTAAAATAAATAACAATTTTATCATGTAAATATTGATATAAGACTATTATGGTGGCTATTTTAAAACAGTTTCTACAATGTTACAGAGACACATATAAGCATCCAAATCATAAACATAACTGAGTAAACTCACAAATGTTAAAATAAAAATATATATTATTTTACTTGAGGCAAGTTATATGCTGAAAATGACTCATTTTCTTTAAACTTATGATTATACTTAGGAACTAGTACAGTCATACCCTTTAGTATTTAAATTCCAATAAATATTTTCTCATTGCAATTTGTGAAGGGATATTAATGTTTTAATTCAAAATATAATTAGAGAGACTATGAATTATCAATCAAGAATAGGCATCAGAAAATCATTTAGAAATAATCACTCTAACATTGTATGAACCTTAAAGTCATAACTCTAAGTTACCTGAAACAAATGTATGACACAACCCAAAAAGAAACACACTATGTTACTAATGATTTTTAGAAAGTGAATGAGAAAGGAATACATTGCTCCTTCATTATCACACTAATTTCCTTTCCTTTCAACTTTAAAATTAGTGATTATCCAATGTACTGAAATAGTACTTAGCAATTGTAGATCATATTAAAAGAGAAAATGGGTTGAAAGTTTAGACTATCAGCAGGATATCAGTAATATGACTTTGAAAACAGGTGAAGAAAATTAGAAGTGAATATGTTGAAATATATTTTTCACAATTATAGCTTATATAACTATATACGTATTAATTAGATTATATAGTTTTCCAATATTACACATTCTCTAAGACTTTATTTAAGTTTTAGTTGGCTAACTAAAGTCATATAGAAAACAATGTCCTTCAAAACCTTTTAAAAATTCCCTTTTCTTTCTAGGGTCTGTTTACAAATTTTACATCTCCCTGAAATTTATTCAGTAGTAGTTCAAATTATTTTGCAGGATGTTGAGTCACCATTAAAAAAAAATATGAATAAAGAATACTACTTTTGGTTTTCCATGCAATAATGATCTGGGAATATTAACAACTTTGTTTTTCATCTTTCAGCCCACTGGAATGTTTTAAGGCACATTTTGTAATTAATTAATTAATCAGTAATGTTTAATATTGTGGAAGATCAGAAAAAAAGTACTTGTAAGATAAAATTTCAAACACTGAGTTTATGATCTTAACTAATGACTTAGTTTATTAACTAATACACTAAGCAATCTAATTTACTAATTAATTTAATTAGATGCTTGACTAATTTCTTTTTAAAACATATCCTTAAAACCATTCAATTTTTACTTTCCATTGGTACCATATCAACTCCACATAATTATATCATTTTTACTTATACAGCTCAATACCTAAATTTTTATTTTTATGTACATTACATTTTGTGTTTTTAAGTCACTCAAACAACTTCTCTGTAATTTATATGAGCTCCTCTTGATAAGCCAATATAGAAGCATTTTTCTCAGTATATGTTTAATAATGGTAAATTACTACCTAGGCACATACCCGCCACTCATCTGTCCATTCCTATGGGTTCATTCTTAACTGGTTACTAGAAGAAAAACAGCAGAGTTTTTTTTTTCTAACTATAACAGTTTACAAATATTAAAAAATTAGGAGAAATGTAATGTCTGCTCTCATCCAGGCCACAAATAAGAACAGTGTCAGATAATCTGTTCCCTGGGACCTAGGAACTGTCTTCTCTGGTCTTCAAAAGGCTCCATATCAAATACTAATGGAAAATATATACCATGTTAATAAAATACATCAATCAAGCTCTGATTTTCTAAGATTGAAACTGATGGAAGTGTTTTTTAGGAAAGCTGACTGGGCCCTGCATCTTGGAAGGTTTACTTTCCTAAAACTCCCATAAGTGCCGCTGCCATCACCACTTAGAGTTAGAAAATTCCTCCCTAAAAGTTCCCACTCAGATTTAAAGATGTACCCCTTTCTTTTCTGAAGTTGCATCTCAGATAAATGTAGGACATTTTAACAAAAAGTGTAAGACCATAGAAAAAAGAAAATAAACACAAGGATAGTAACACATAATCAAATTAGTAGGTATACAGGGTAATTTAATCATAGTCGAACTGTGGAATCCCTCCAGGATAACTTGTCCCTGGCCTTCAGATTGTCTTTTGGCCAAGACTCTGCTACCACCTATCAGGAGTTAACTCAGACCTAGCTAAAAGTCTAATACTGTGGCTCTCAACTGAGCAAGATTTTGTTCTCTAGAGGACATTTAGTAGCATTTGAAGACACTTTTATTTGTCACAGTATCACAGTGGAAGGGTAATACTACAGACTGTTATGGATAGTGGCCAGGGATGCTGCTAAACATCCTTAAATGCACAAGCGAGCCCCCAGAACAAACGATTATCTGCTCCCAAATGACAATAGTAATAAGGTTGAAAAATCCTGTTCTAATATAAAGTCTAGGTCAAATAGTGTATGATCCAGACAGAGAAATTAATTTCCTTTTCCACCTTCCACAGGACTTCTCGATAGAAAAGTAACGTTTTCATAACTGACAATGGGAATGATTTCTATTTTAGAGGTGGCCCTGTTTTATTCAAAAAGGTCTGAACCAAATGACAATAATAACATAATCCAAAATGTTTACCCAAAATTTTATTCAAGGGCACACATTATTAGGACTATTTTACATTGTTGCCTTACTTTCCAAATCATTTTCTTTTTTTTTCCAAATCATTATCTTAAAAAGACAACTTAAGGTTTGAGAAATTTAGCCACAAATGTTATTGTACATGTGATAATACTCTCGCTATCAAATTTGAACTTTTCTAAAGACTCTATTTGATACCTGAATATCATCGTTTAGGTCTCACTTTATCTCAGTTTCCATTTTTCAATTGACATTCAATATTCTGAATGTCATATCTTGAGTTCCAGAATGTATCTTGGGTAAGATCTTAGATTTTGGAAGAAATTCAGGTTCTTTCCTAAAGGATCAGAAAGTTTACAGAAGTACATCTATACCCTCTAAGATAATATAGATATGAACATTCTAAGTCTGTGATCTGACTCACTGAGATTCTTTGTTTTCAAGTAAATCAAGTGAACTCAGTTCTTATGTAAACTAAAAACAGAACATTTTTCTAACAAAAATATAGGTATGAATTGGAGTATAGGCACCAAGGTTATAATAATTTGTAACTATAAATCACTGATGAACAAATAGAGTTGAATTTAACTACGTGGGCATCAAGATTTTCATGGTGTGTAAACCTGTTGAAACTGTAAGTCATATATGTCCCTTAATTTTTTAAATTTAAAGATGGTCTTCTAATCCTAATACATCTATCCTTTCCTCTGTCTCTGTGCCTACTCTGTGTCATACTGGGAATCATAACTCTTACTAAAGGGGTGTAAAACCAGTAGGTATCCAAGGTAACCAGAATAGAAATTCCTTTTTCTTCTTTCAGACTGAAACATGCAAAAAGTAATTTCTCCTCTCTGTCAATCCTCTACCAGATTATTAGGGATTTCTACAAATGCTTCACTTATGCATATACTGTCTAAGGGTTTTGTCTTTATTTTTTTTCCCCTGGGTACTGGATTTGCCCAGGAATTCCTCCAGGAAGGGAATTCGTCCACTATATTTTTCATTTTATTCACTCATTTTCTTGATGTCATATTGGCATTTAATATTTCCACTGGCTAAATTCTCATAAAGCTTCCAACCTTAATTCTCCTGCTTCATTTGACAAGTTTACTATCTGTAATTTCCTAGAACAATCTACCAATTGCCTTCATACTGCCTATTTCTAAGTCTTTAAAATCCTTTTTTGTTGGCTTTTCCAGATCCACTTTTGTTTGTCTGTTTTCAAACATCTTACTGACTGAGCTTTTACTTTTATGACATAAACTCCTACAGAAGCCATACTTGCACATGTTTAGTCTTAACTGTAGTCTGCTCAGAATCAGTTCCATTAATATTATGGCAATTTACATTCTATGAAAAATTATATTTATAAATTTGACTAAGAAACTCAATTCCACTACTGATCACTGCACTAAAACAAAAAATTATAATAGTTTCTCAATGCAAAACAAATGTTAACTTTCCAAGGTGTCCAAATCATCTGGAAGCTGGACCTGACCCTCAATTGCCTTGACTCTTGCAAATTACTCTTTTTAAAAAAAAAAATATCAGAATATTACAGGGGTACAAACACTGGTTAGATAAATTGCCTTGGCACCAAATGAGTCAGAACTACAAACATGTCCATCCCCCTAAAGCATGCACCACACACACTAGATATGAATTTACCCATCCCCTCCTCCTCACTTCCACTTGCCCAACACCTAATGAATGCTACTTCCCTATGTGCACATAAGCATTAATCCATTAGTACCAATTTACTGGTGAGTAGATGTGGTATTTGTTTTTCCATTCATGTAATACTTCACTTAGAATAATGGGCTCCAGCTCCATCCAGGATAATACAAGAGGTAGTTTGCCTTTTGTATGCCACATTTTGTTAATCCACTCATGTATTGATGGACCCTTGGGTTGTTTCCACATGTTTGCAATTGTGAATTGTGTTGTTATAAACATATCAGTGCAGATGTCCTTTATATAGAATGCCTTTTCTTCCCCATGGGTAAATACCTAGTAGTGAGATTGCTGCATCAAATGGTAGCTCTACTTTCAGTTCTTTGAGGTATCTCCATACTACTTTCCATAGAGGTTTTACTAGTTTGCAGTCTCACCAGCAGTGTGTGAGCATACATATCTCTCCACATCCCTGCCAACATTTGTTGATTTGGGACATTTTGATAAAAGCCATTCTCACTGAAGTTAGGTGAAATCTCACTGTGGTTTTGATTTGCATTTCCCTGATAATTAGAGTTGTTGAGCATTTTCTCATATGTTTTTTGGCCATTAGTCTGTCTTCTTTTGAAAAGTTTCTGTTCATGTCTTTTGAACACTTTTTAATGGGATGGTTTGATATTTTCTTGCTGATTTGCTTGAGTTCTATATAGATTCTGGTTATCAGCCCTTTATCAAATCTATAGCATGCAAATATTTTCTCCCATTCTGTAGGTTGTCTATTCCCTCTAATGATAGTTTCCTTGACTGTGCAGAAGCTTTTAATTTGATGAGATCCCATTTATTTATTTTTGTTGTTGCTGTGATTGCTTTTGGGGTCTTCTTCATAAATTCTTTGCCTAGGGAAATGTCTATAAGACTTTTTCTGACATTTTCTTTTAGAATTCTTTGGGTTTCATGCCTTAGGTTTAAGTCTGTTATCCATTGTGAGTTGATTTTTTGACAAGTGAGACGTGCGGATCCTATTTCAGTCTTCTACATGTGACTATCCAATTTTCCCAACACTGTTTATTGAATAGGGATTCTTTTCCCCAGTGTACATTTTTGTCTGCTTTGTCAAAGATCAAATGACTATATGAGGGTGGTTTTAGGTCTGGGTCCTCAGTCTTGTTCCATTTGTCTCTGTTCTTTTGCCAGTACTATGCCGTATTGGTTGCTATAACCTTGAAGTATAGCTTGAAGTCTGGTAAATTGATGTCTCCCAATTTATTCTTTTTCTTTAAAGCTACTTTGGCTACACTGGGTCTTCTCTGTTTTCATAAAAAGCAGAGAATTATTTTTTCTAGATATTCAAAAATGAGTTGTTATTTTAACTAAAGTATTTAAAACTCACCTGAGATATGGAATCATTTTTTTGATTATTTTAAACTCAAAAATGTCTGCTCGCACCTCTGTTTAAGTATCTATTTATTGGATGATTTACATAAAGGCTTTATAGACCTCTTTACATATTAATAATCATTCTTCTTTCCTAATGAGTTCTTTCCCTATGGCATGCATCTGGGGATTCTTAAGTTGCAGTGAGAGAAGGGAAAGCAGACCAAGGACAAAAATGCATTTAGGGTATACAACATATAATAAATTGCATATTAAAATTAAAGACTTGGGGTAGGCACTGTTGCTTACTTTAGGTGGTGGTGGTCATGGTCAAGGCAAGAGTATCACTTGAGCCCAGGAGTTCAATATTGTAGTAAGCTATAATCACACCCCTTCACTCCAGCCTGGGAGGCAGAGGAAGATCCCATCTCTAAAAACAAACAAACAAACAAAAAACAATTTCAACAGTTGATTCAGCCCACATGGGTGTATTTTTGCCTCATTCCCACTTGGCAACTGAATTTCAGAAGTCATCTTTTCCACCTTCAAATTTTTTTCAACTTCCAAATTTCATACGAAGGAAACTTGGCAGAGAAAAAGAGAGACAGAGAGGAGAGAGAGGGGGGAGAAGAGAGAACCAAAATTTTCTCTCATCAACTTTAGTCTTCCCTTGAAAATTCTGACTTCCTATTTAGTACTTCCCTTGGATACTGACACTTAACAAAAACATGACTCAGGAGAGACATTATATACGTCTTGCAGAAATATAAACTTTCATCATAAAACTTCAAAATGATATTTTCAGAATATAATATGGTTGTCTCAGTGTTAAATTAATAATTATATATGTAAAGAAATGAAAAAAGTTTTGGTTTAAATATACTATTCAAATGCAATATAGTATTAGAGAAAATACATAAATGGTTAAATAGCTAAGAGAAATCTTTTGCAATGCATTATTGATTTGGTATAGTTATAGCTTATCATACATATATTTTTACACAATATATTTAATGCTAAATGTTCAGTGATTGATCAAAATTATACTTGTATTATTATTTATAAAATTATACGTCTAAAGGAATTAAATGATTCACTTTCTAGAGGTGGCTAAAGAAAAATTCTTGGAAAAAACTATACTTAAATGTGGGGCTCAGAGTCAAAAGGCCAAGTAAGCTGCACACTTTGTAAAATGACTTCTTCAAAACACTAATTTTAACTAGATTACTTTATGGTAACACATATCTGAAATCTCTGAGGTTGAACATAATGAAAATTCAATGCTCAGTAACAACAGAGTCCAAATTAGTGGGTGAAGTACTATGGTTAAAATGTACTGTGCTTTATATTTAATTTCTGATAGACCCAGTATCTCTCCATCTTGGGATGAATATTCTTAACAGAAGGTCATTACTGTTGTTATGAAAGAGGAAGAAAGAGAAATATCATACACTGAGATGTTTTATGTGGCTGGCTTGCAAGTCCTTACAATGCATTCACTGAATTTCCATTGCTCAGAAGTTAGAGTGTGACCTCACATGGACACAAAGTACCAGAGATATGTAGTTTTCCTTTGAGTCCAGAAAGAGATACTTTACTGAATACGACTTTATTTCTTCTACTAATAAATAGCTATTATCTGATTTTACTGCATTTTACTCTACTACCTGTTAAAGCTACATTTGCGAACTTAATTATACTCTGATTCTCCTTTTTATCTAAAAGTGTCCTCTAACTAGGGAGTTGTTTTCTTGGGAATGGGCAATAGTAAGGAAATGAGACAATAGGAAGCTGAGAGAAAAGGAATTGCAAATATTGACTTGAATATTGATGTGACAGGAGGGAGACTATTCTGATTAAAACAAAATAAAATCCCCTTGAACATATACAGCACAAATTAGAATACATTTCAATGAAAGCATAGTTATAAAAAAAAATTCAAGAAATTAATTCTTAAGACAGTTTTTTGAGTGGTAAAGCACATATTATCTTATGTTAAAATGTTCATTATAATAAAATATCTGCTTTAAAACACTGTACCTTAAAAACTCCCTTCTGACTACTTATTTCCAAGTTAGCTGTAGAAACTCTGAATGTTTTCATTATTTAACCTGGTTTACAGGGTGGAACTTGAGATTTGTACTAATAAATATAAATTAATACCAGACTATTATTTCCATAGAGGGATTTTGAGTTTGCTAACAATGTCTAAACAGCAAATTTAGAGTTCATGTGGAAGCCATAAATGAGTGTTTCATGTTGGCTGATTCACAAGTTTAAAGGTGTGAATGTGTTTTCCTGGTTGAAAGGTCCTCTGACACAGTACATGCTGCAAATGTTCACTTTATCACTCTTGCCAGTGGCTGTATACACAAAAACTAATTTCTCTAATTTATTTCTAAATCCCCATTAGAGACATTATCTCACTAAGCTTCCCTAAATCCCTATTATATTTATATTACTGATGAGGTAAGTAACACGGAGAACACTAAAGGACTTTTCAAGGTTATGTGTATAAAAATGGTGCAGGCATCATCCCCTGTATCTTCAGATGCCTAGTTTAGCAATCCTATCACTTTGCTTTAGTTATTTTGCCCAAAGGAAAAGGTGTCCTTTATAACAGACACCTAAACTTTTCCCAGGAGGGAAAATAGTTTAATAGCATCATTTTTTAAAATACTGGTGTTTCAAATCCAACCCTCTCCATATCCCACGGGAGAATGCATTATCAAATGTCTAATCTGTCTCTCCTGCTATCAATTACTCCTGTAACCCTCAGCCTTTGATCCCATTTTAAACAAAACAATGATCTATCCTAAACAAAATAACTACTAAAATTCCCCTTTGATCCAGTAAGACTTTATATATTGTGTTATTTCCCTCTGTCCTTTCAAAAATGAAATGAATGTGTGTCTTAAATATATAGCATATATGTTTATCTTTCTCTTACTACTTGTTATCTTGTTGTATTAGAATAGACCCCTAACTTGATTTTGAAATTGTTCTAATGAAATCTTTCATTTACTTCTTAATTACCAGGGTCAACAGTTTCTGTCTTTTTCTTTCCTTCCTTACATTCTCTCTTCTTTCTTGCTCCTTCCCTTCCTCCCCTTTGTTGTCTCCTTTTCTTCCCTCCCTCCATTTAATTCTTTATTGAATGACTTTCTTTAAAATTATAAAGTGTAATTAGTGAAAACAGTGAACAGAAAAGAAAATACACTAGAAAACTATTACATGTCCCTCCTCCTAAAACCCCTTCTGAGAGAATCATTTTTAAACATTTATAATTTATAATTCTAAGGTGGGAATTACCATAATTGTGGATAATATGATTATACTCTATTAATTTTTGTAATGGATAGTTTAGTTCCTATATAAAAAATGAAGAAAACTCTAAGATATTTTAAATAGAGAAAATTAAATATACAGAATTATAGGGCAGTTTGGGTTTCTGCTCTGGCATGGAAGAATCTTAGAAGTTCTCACTCCCATGCACACAATAAAATGCTAAACAAATAGAAAGTGAACAACTTTCTATAGATCCATTAGAGAATAGAGGTCACTGGCAAAGTGAGCTCTCAAAATTAGAAACAGACCAGATGATGCAAAAAAAAAAAAAAAAAAAAAAACTCACTAGAGAAGAAAATTCCACAAGGAGCAGTACCAGGGTAACAACACCTAAATTGTAATTGATGAATTGATGATAGCTCTATGTGAACAAATTTGAGAGTTATAAATCTCCAGAGGGATTCAGTCTTAATGTGGTCCACACACTTTTGTGAGTTCCTTTAGTAGCCTTATGAGACTCTCAGAGTGAAGTTTAGAGAAAAACTGCCTTTTGTTTCCAGCAGGAAGATTTTATAAAAGTGAATATTTTAAAATACACCAAGAACATTCTGTTCTTCTTAACATGGCTAACCCTCAAGAAAAACTATTTACCAGAGCCTAACTGACCTGGTATCAAAGAAATGCCCAATTCTAAAACACTGATGAAAGGAAATCACAGAGGACACAAACAAATAGAAAAATCATCCTCTGCTCATGGATTGGTAGAATCAACATCATTAAAATGTTCATACATCCTAAAGTCATTTACATATTTGATGCAATCTCCATCAAAATACTGGTGTCATTTTCACAGATCTAGAACAAATAATTCTAAACTTCACTTGGAACCAAATAAAGAGCCTGAATAGCCAACACAATCTTAAGTAAAAAGAACAAATCTGGAGGCATCAAATATGGTTACCTGACTTCAAATTATACTACAAGTCTATCATAACCAAAACAACATGTACTGGTACAAAACCAGAGACACACACTAATGGAACAGAATAGAAAAGCTAGAAATGAAGCCGTCTGCCTACAATCAACTGATCTTTGACAAAGAACACAACAACATAAACTGAGGAAAGAAAGCCCTATTCAATAAATGGTGCTGGGAAAACTGTATAGTCACATTAAGAAGAATGAAACAGAATCCCCATCTCTTGTCATATAAAAAAATTAATTCAAGATGGATAAAAGACTTAAATGTAAGGCATGAAACCACAAAAATTCCAGTAGAAAATGTAGGAAAAACTCCTTTAGACATTGGCCTAGGCAAAAAAAAAAAAAAAATATGACTAAGACCCTAAAGGCAAATATAGCAAAAATAATAAATAAATGGGACTTAATTAAAAAGCTTCTTCACAGAAAGGAAATAATCAACAGAGTGAATAGACAAACTAAAGAATAGAAGAAAATATTCTCAAATTATACATCTGACAAAGGACTGATATCTAAAATCTATAAAGAACTCAAACAAATCAGCCAGGAAAACCAGTCAACCCCAGCAAAAAGTGGACAGAAGGCATGAGCAGAAGTTTTTCAAAAGAAGAAAATGGCCAATAAACATATGAAAAAATGCTCAGCATCACTAATCATCGGATAAATGCAAATTAAAACTACAATGAGATGCCACCTTACCTCTGTCAAAAATGATCATTATTAAAAAGTCAAAATACAATAGATACTGGCATAGATGCAGAGAGAAAGGAACACTTATACACTGTTGTGGGGTTGCAAATTAAAACAATCTCTAAGGAATAAATAAAAGGATATTCCTCAAAGAAATAAATGTAGACCTACCATTCAATCCAGTAATCCTACTGCTGGTTATCTACCCAAAGAAATGAGGTCATTTTAACAAAAAGACTCCTGCACTTGAATGTTTATCACAGCACAATTCACTTATGCAAAGATGTGGGATCAAACTAAGTTCCCATCAATTCATGAGTGGAATAAAGAAAATGTGGTGCATATGGAGTACTACTAAGCCATAAAAAGATGTGAAATAATGTCATTTGAAGCAACATGGATAGAACTGGAGACCATTATCCTAAGGCAAGTATCTCAGGAATGGAAAACCAAACACCACATGTTCTCACTAATATGTGGGAGCTAACAGATAGACACACACAGACACAAAGAAATATAAAGGACATGAGAACCCAAGAATGGGGGAGAGCAGGAGGGTTGCTGTGGGATAAAAACTTATCTATTGAGTGCAATGAACACTATACTGGTGATTGGCAACCCAGAAGCCCTGATGTAAGCATTCTACAAGATATCCATGTAAATAAAACACTTGTACCACAGTAGTTAATATTTTGAAATTAAAAAAGAAAAAATAAATAAGTAGAGAATAGAATGATGGTTACCAGGGGCTAGAATGGTAAGCAGGGAGAAGGAGTTGACAATATGGTATTGGTGAAATAATAGATGCATAGATCAATTGAACAGAATCTATAGCCCAGAAATAGATCTACATAAATATAATCAACTAATCTTGCAAAGTCCTGGCAAAAGAGGAAAAGCGATACAATGGAAAAAGATGATACAAGAGTCTTCAACAAATGGTGTTAGAAAAACTGGACATTAACATGGAAAAAAAAAATGAATCTAGACCTAGACCTTATACTATTCACAAAAATTGACTCAAAATAGATAATAGACCTAAATATAGCAATCAAAACTCCAAAACTCTTAGAAAATATAATAGGAGAAAATCTAGATGACCTAGTGTTTGGCAATGACTTTCTAGATAAAACATCAAAGGCACTATTCCATGAAACAAAGAATTAATAAGCTAGACATCATTAACATTTTAAAAAATTTCTCCAAAATGACATTGTCAAGATAATAAAAATAAAATCCAGGGTGGATATGGTAACTCTCTACTTCTCACTCAATTTTGCTATTAAACTAAAACCATTCTAATAAATAAATTCCATTTTTAAAAATAATTGCATCCTTTTATATTTTGACAGAGCAATACTAAATATGTAAATCTATCCCAAATATGCACTAGAAAAAATGCAAAATTTTTGCATTGTTATTTATTTTGGCATTATTTTTAATAGTAAATGATTGGAGACATCTAACATCTCAATAAACTGAAATTGATTGAGTAAACTATAATGTATCTACAAGGTGAAATTTTCTGCATTAATGAAATGAAATTAAGATTTTTAGAATACATTGTAGAAAGTATATTTCAGGATATAATTCAAGAAAAGATCACTGGACAGATAATTTAAAAAATAAAGATATTTTATGATTAGGGACAGAAAGTAAAATGGAGAAGACAGAGATAGTAAAACATTTTCAGTAATATAATTTGATATAAAGATTTCAGTTTGGATTCTTTAAGCAATTCATATATTTAAAAAGTTAATTGATTTAAAAAGAAACTTCCTGAAATGAATGAATGGCATAAACATTGAAAGAAATAATTCAGGTCATGTATAGAATGCTATGTACTCTAACAAAAATAAATCTACAAGAAAATTGTTAAACTCAATACATAGTCTTCTTTTTTGTACTTGCATACTTTTTAGAAAAATGTTTTATATATTCTATATATATATATATATGGATAAAGTGAATACATAATTTTATTAATGCTGGTTAGAACCAGCACGAGTATAACAGAAGAGAAAGTTAAACTTATAAATAAACATAATTTTATTAACCCCCTTGAATTTTAAATTTTATGTATCATTAGGATCTCATGTTGTTTTCAGAAATAAACATTTAAGTCTATCCATATAAAGACCAAGAGGCAATAATAGCACAGTAGAAACAAGAAATGCTAATGCCTTGATATAATCTCCGTATATATTCACCACTTAAAAGAGCCAAAGGTCCTTAAAGAAATGATGAGCTCTGGGTATTCATCAGGGTGTATAAAATTAACTTGAAATATTTTGTGTCACAAAGAAAGTAACTTATCAAAGCTAGAATGAAGAGGTCCTTTTGGCCAAAGATGGGGTAATTTGATCATTACAAAGGGTGACTAAAGTTTATTCAATCAGTTGAATATATAAAAAATCCAATTTCATCATGAACAGTTAACTGGGTCACCAATACTGTAATCTTAAAATTGGCAATCAAAGGAAAATAATTAAAAGTTTATCTTGTCTTTTCTGAAATAACTGTATTTTAGGATAACAAAATAAGCCCTATTCGATAAGGGAAATTCTTCTTTACTAAGTCCACTTAGTAATTGTGGAAAGAATTAGAAAATCATAATTTCAGAAGCGCTAATAAAAAACTAATTCAAGCAAAGCTCTTTAATGTGTAACTATTTTATAAAATGCTTATAAAAACTTTAACATCCAATAATTAGGCTTAACATCACTACAAATTAGACAATCAATTATCTATGATGTAGAGAAAATAGGAAGTTCATAGCACAACTCCCGCACTGTTCCTAACTAAAACATTTGAAACAAAATCTAATGGAAACATTGGAAGTACTTTTTAATTCCTACTCACAGGAATATCATGAGTATAATTTCAGGTTAACATCACAAACAATCAAAAAACTTAAATGCTGGTATAAACGAATCAATATATGAAAGAATATGTTGTAACCATTTAATATAGGTATATATCAAATGATGCCAAGGAATTATTTTTATTTTTATTATGTGTGATGATAATATTGCTGTTATGTAATAAAATAGCCATTTTTTGAGAGATATAAATTGATATAGAAGGGTCAATGGCAGAATGAAGGGGATTTGCTCTACAATATTTCAACAGCAAAAATCTATCAAACACAAAAAACAAGTAGAGAAAACTCAAGCTCCAAATTACTGATAATTGATTAATCTGGGTAATAAGCCTGTAGAGATTCTTCATGGCATTTTCTCTACCTTGGTATTGTACGCTTATAATATTTCATAGTTAATAAATAAATTGCATGTTAAAACATATACAGAGAGATAAGCAGCTAAAAGAATTCAGATGAAATCAAATTAGCAGAGAGAGAAGAACATAGAGTCACAGTTCAAAATGAGTTCTGGAGGACAAAAATATAGAATAATATCAATGATATTATTAGTTATTAATACTTAAGCTTACAGTGAGCAAATAAAAAAGAGCAACAGCAAAATCTGGAGGAAGAAAAAAAGAAAATTATTGTACTAATGCTATCCCCTTGGACTTCTTATGTTGTGAGAAAGTAGTAATGATATTTTCCAACAAGTTTACGAAAGTATAGAGATGCTTTACAAAGAAATTAACTATCTAGTTTGGTTGCTGCTCTTATCTAGGATCCAAGTGCTGTAGAATGGATCCTGAAGTATCTCCAGATATCCCCAGGTAACCATAGTAAGACAAAAATGGAAATGGAAAACAAGAACTCCAATGGAAGTCTTAGGATGAATTCCTAAAAACAGGGCACAGAAATTGAAGCTGAAATAAGAATAATAGTGTAATGGGGTCCAGATTAATGACAGTGTCATTAGTTAAATGATAACTTCTAAAAGGGACTTGAAATGGAAAGTTCTCAAAATCCAGAAACTAGGAGCCCTATACAGCTGAACTGCATACAGCCGTTCACCTTCCTTTGGTCAGTACATGGAGTCTTCTTCCCTTAGTCTCATAAAGAACAGTTTTTCCATAGGCAAAATGAAGAGGAGGTTCAGTTTTCACAGATTTTACACAAACTATCCATATAAGTAGTAAAACAATACCAAGAATTGACATTGCTTTCTAGCTACCATTTGACCCACTAAAGGAAGGACTGGAGGACCACCGGGCTGAGAAAGGATAAAATGTGATCATTTCAGCACTACAGTAAAGGAGTTCAGGAGATTTTTTTCTTGTTAAATCTTTTGAGTTCTAGATAGATTCTTGTTATCAGACCTTTATCGGAAGTGTAGAGAGCAAATATTTTCTCCTATTCTGTAGGTTGTCTATTTGCTCTAAGGATAGTTTCTTAGGCTGAGCAGAAGCTTTTTAGTTTGATCAGATCCCATTTGTTTATTTTTGTTGCTGTGGTGATTGCTTTGGGGGTCTTCAAAAATTCTTTGCCTAGGCCCATGTCAGAAAGGGTTTTCCCAACATCTTCTTCAAGGATTCTTAGGGTTTCATGCCTTAGGTTTAAGTCTGTTATCCATCTTGAGTGGATTTTCGTGAGAGGTGAGAGGTAGGAATCCTGATTCATTCTTCTGTATGTAGATATCCAGTGCCCAGCACCATTTATTGAAGATAGATTCTTTTCCCCAATGTATATTTTTGTCTGCTTTATCAAATATTAGGTTACCATATACAGATGGTTTCATCTCTGGAATCTCAGACCTATTCCAAACACCAACCCCATCAAGAAATGGGCAACAAAAATGAATAGAAACTTTTCCAAAGAAGACATAATAATGGTCAGCAGACATATAAAAAAATGTTAAACATCTCTAAGTTTTAGAGAAATGCAAATCAAAACCACAAAGAGATATCATCTAACCCCAGTAAGATTGGCCCATATCAAGAAATCCCCAAACAACAAATGCTAGTGAGGAAGTGGAGAGACAGGAACACTCTTACGCTGCTGGTGGCACTGTAAATTAGTGCAACCTTTGTGGAAAAGAATTTGAAGATACCTCAAACAGCTAAAAATGGAAATAACATTTGCCCCAGCAATAGCATTGTTAGGCATCTACTCCAAAGAGCGTAAGACTTTCTATTTTAAAGACATCTGCACCAAGTTTATGGCAGCACAATTCACTATTGCAAGGACGTGGAAACAACCCAAATGCCTGTCAATTCATGACTGGATTATTAAAATTTGGTATATGTTTACAATGGAATATTACTCAATTCTAAGAAATGACAGTGAGCTAGCATCGCTTATATTATCCTGGATTGAGCTTAAGCCCATTATCCAAAGTGAGGCGACACAAGATCAGAATAATGCACTCGACTTGTACTCGCCATCACATTGGTACTGACTAATTATCAATATGCTGCTCAAAGGGTGGTGGTGCTCACCAGAAGTTCAGGGGATGGGGGTGAACAGTATGGAGGGGAAGGGCATACCTCTTACTTTCGCTAGGTAAAGGCAAAATTATAAAATCTAACCAAAATATTAAAAACAAAACAAAACAAAACAAAAACATTTATCGGGTGTTGGGTAGGTGGGAGGAAGAGGATGGGTTTATATATACATAAACTTATAATGTACATTATAAGTGCAATGTGCATTGTAAGGAGGATGGACACACTTGAAGCACTGACTCAAAGGGGGAGGGAGGCAATAGCAATGTATATAACCTTAACATTTGTGACCCCAAATTATGCTGAAATAAAAAAAGGAAAAAATATAAAAAGGTGTTCAGGAGAATGTAGTGGATCATTGAGATGAGCTGTGGATCCTGCAAGCCACAGAGGAGTGGAGTTGATTTCTTCTAGCAAGGGAGGCATCAGAACTTCACGATGGGGTTCTAGTAGGTGTAACAACAACTTCACTGACAAGAAGTCCTGTATATCAACTCCATCAGAAATATATATGGTGATATTGTTAAAGGTCTAAATAATTGTAGCCATCACAGTTTCTAGTATATTTTTCTTGCTATTAAAAGTGTGATTTACATCACCAACATTAGCATCACCTGAGAGTGTTTTAGAAAATAATGATCTTGGACCTACAAAAGAATCACTGAATCAATATCTATAATTTAATAACAATCCTCAACAGTTTGTATAGGAAAAAAATACAAAGAGTACTGGTCTGGAACACTGATGAAGTTAGGAGTTATGTTACCCATTGTAAAACAAACTACCAAGCCCTTCAAAGAAAATAAATTGCACCAGCAAATTGGTATTAACTGATCAACACCTAAGTGGACATATGGGAATTACATTTATCGGGCATCAGGCAGATGGGAGGGGGGAGGAGAGGATGGGTATATACATACATGATGAGTGTGATTGGCACCATCTGGGGGCTGGACACACTTGAAGCTCTGACTCTAAGGGGGGAAGGGGGAGAAAGACAACACACGTAATCTAAATATTTGTGCCCCCATAATACTCTGAAATAAAAAATACTTGTACTTTTAAATACAAAATTTATTTCTAAATTATAAATATGCCATATTATAAATAAGTTGCACTACTCATAATTTTAGCTTAAAAATTTCAAGTTTCAGTTAACATTGTGACCAAAGAGAGAAAATCTCAATGTATAGTAGCATTTAATTTAAAAGTCTAGGACCTAAAGGGAGTTGTAATTGGGATCTGAAATGTATTACTATACACTATTTATTTATATATACTATAAGTTGTATATAAATGTATTACCAAATATTCTACCACAATCAAATCCTATATTTACATACAAGGAAATAGTGATTTTCAATTGCCAAAAGAAAAACCCCATAAAATTATAAATTTGAGAAAATCAATTTAATAAAAGTACCCAAATTGACCAATAGAAAATTTAACTCTAAAAGAATAGTCTCAATAAAACATTAAAATTTGAAATTAAAACATTAAAATTTGAAAGTTGTAACTAATATCTATAAAACAAATTATTATATATAACATGGTAGAAACAATCAGATTTTTGACATTTTAATAGATCTTCTAAATTTGGGAGAAAAAGATCAATTAATAAGCCAAATGGCCTTATGAACATAGATTGCAAAGAAAATCTGAGCTTAAAGATGGAAATTGAGCATTCGTCCAAAATGCAGATAATAGAAACAAGTATATGGAATATATTAATGAAAACATTAAGACACCAGATGATCCAATATTTCTCTTATCCTTCTAATAGTAGTTACATGGGGAAAGAATGAAGTAATTGAGATGACATTAAACTAAACAAAGTTCTAAAAGAAAATACTCTAGAGCTTAAGAAAAAAAGTAAAATCTAAAAAAGCAAGTATAGGAATGTCTCCATAGAGAAGAAGATAGTTGTTTGCAAAGGAAAAATAATCTCATCTGCAACAATATTTTCAATAGAAACACTGAACACAAAAATAGTTTCAATCAGAGTTATCTTATGCAAACAACAAAGGCTGATACTGGTTCTCTTAAATAAATAGGAGTTTTATTGAAGTGATATAAGTGGATGGTATAAATAATATCAGTCTTGATGAATAAGTTTAGAAGTTGAAAATAAAAGATATTTCACTGACTGTAGACAATTTGGTCAGAAAACTGCCATAACTAATGCTGGGTACTGCCCTTACCACTGATAACTGTAAACAGGGAATTCCATCTCTCTGATTCTCTTTCTTTCTCTCCTCTCTCTCTCTCTAACTCATTTCAGCTTCATTGTCCTAGGAAGTGCAATGCAATTAACTGATGCTACTTCCAATGTCTACACTTTAACTGTTAGTGGCTGATAAGAAGAAAAGTCAGTCCTCTTATGATCCTATAGGTGTAGTACAACACAGCATCACAGTACATTATAGAATTTGGAAAACTACTCCCAAATACCAACAATTGCCTTAACTTCCTTCACTTTATCTTAGTTCAGGTTGCTACAGCACATTGTCATAGTGTAGGTGGCTTAAATGATGATCAATTTTTTCTTGCTGTTCTAGTGGCTACCAGTATGAAATCCGTGTGCCAGCATGGTCAGGTTCTTGATGAGAACTCTCTTCCTGGTCTTATCTTCACATGGCCTTGCCTTGTTGTGTGTGCATGAAAATAAAGGAATCTTACATCGTTTCCTCTAAGGAAAAGACATTAATCCCATCATAGGGACTCTATCCACCCGACTTTATCTAAGTCTAATCACCTCCCAAAGGCCTAGGGTTTCAACATATACATTTGGATGGAGGCACAACCATTCAATCCATAGCACACTTAATGTAATGAACCTCAGGAATCCCCGTTTTTCCATTCATCTGTCTCCATAACCTCATTGTATCACTGAAATCTTTGTCCCTCTTTGATCATCAAAACTAGTTATTTCAGGGGATGACATAATTGTACACTTTACCCTATTGATTTAGTCACAAAGATCTCAAAAGAGCTAGGCAGCAGCTTAACTTCCAACAATGGTGGGGGCATTACCATGATCAATAAAGGAAGTGTTTCTGTTTGGAATTCTAGCATCATGATATTAGTAGGTTCCAGAACCACAAGGAAGAATGATAAAAATATTACTAGTAACTAATAAGGTGTAATTATTAGTGAAGTCATGCCCAGTTCCAAAATTTGAGTCTTAGTTCATTTGAGCTGCAATGACAAAATACCATAAACTAGATAGTGGCTTATAAACAACATACATTTATTTCTCAAAGTTCTTTATGCTGGGAATTTGAAGATTTAGGCATCAGCAGATTGGGTATCTTGTGAGGACCTGTTTTCTGGTTCATAGAAAATGCCTTCTTGCTATATTCTCACGTCATTCAGAAGTGAGTTATCTTCCTTAGCTCTCTAAGAGCACTTTCATTCATAAGAGATCCATTGTCATAACCTAATCACCCCCTAAAAGGCCCCACTTCTAATACCATCACCTTAAGAGTTAGGATTTCAACATATGAATTTTGGGGAAACACGCATTCAGCTCATAGCAGGTCTCAAATCCATGAAATGAAAAAATGAGAAGAACAGTACACTATTTTGTTTATCAAATCAAAAATACAAAGTATTCTGAAATTTGTAGCCTTATTAACTGTAGACTTCTAACATTTCAACACAATACAGGGCTATACTTTCTGGCTTATATAGCATATAAGAGAGGTAAATCACATGGAATCAGATATTTTCTTTCTTTCACTACAAAAGTTGGATTTTTTTTCAGAAGCAAAGTTGTATGGTTTAATAAGGTTTAACAGATGCAGGGAACATATGAATGAAATGAATAACAGAAACATGATGGGATGGATAATGTATCCAATGCAGAATACGTCTAATCCTGCTAATATGCAGAATATGTCTAATCTCCCACAATTTTGAAAAGAATCCAATGAAATTAATTATTTTTCTCTCTGTTCTTTTTCTTCCCAAGGTATAGTACCTGCAAAGAAAAAAATATCCACAGTGGGTATTTAACTTATTGCCTTCCTCCTTGGGGATACCAAAGTGAATGTTGACCTAATAAATTTCCTTATAAACATGCTAAGGTTATTTTACTTATGGGAAGATAACCAAGATAATTATCTAAAAAATGTTTGTTAGCAGAGTATACCTCATCTCTCTAGATTGCTGCTCTGCAATAAACCTGGCTGTAAAGTAGAAGTTAGTCATGTAAACTCTTTAGCTTATGTGACTAATAGAGTATAAAAATTAAGAAGTCCCAAACTTAAACAACTTCCTCTGAGCTTGCATCTACTTCATATTATTAAGTTAGTGCAAGTCTGTTCCTCTGGAAGCAAAAAAAAAAAAATGTAGCAATGCTGAAAAGAGTCTAAAAGTTGTATATGATGAATTTTGGGCACCACAATCGAGACATGTTATTTCTATGCCTGGATTTGCTCATAGCCATTGCTATTTTTAGTAAATTTGGTGATATATAAGACCTATGATGCCTGATAATATGTAGGTATTTAAATTTTGTGTCAATGAATATTTAACTGTGGGGTGGGGGTTGAGTTGGAAGAGCTCCCAGCAATGGAAGCATAAGAGCAATGGCATTATCAGACGATATTTTATGCATCCCTATTGTTTAGCAATAGAATTCCCTCATTTCTACAACTATAACATCTTGTTCCTAATCCCCTAAATTGACAACATAGAATGTTTATTAAACCCATAATGTTTAATTTTAATAAACCCATAATGTTTATTAAAAGAATTTCCTTATCTCCCCTTTTCTAGCACTTGCATGGATCACAAACATATATTAAAATGTTGGAATCAATTTTGATAGGCCATGAACCCTCTATCTATGGTTCTGTCACTTTCTCAAGGCTTTTAATTACCAATTTTTTGTTTTTTCTAGTCATAGTGGCAAGCGGGAGGGGATTGCTGTTTTAAGTGTAGCCAACAGCAAATAGAAAGTTTTCTTACTTTTACTTTGTCCAACTTGGCATTATTAGTGATTGTCTTAGTCCATTTGGGTTTCTATAACAAAAGTACTGGAGATGGGGTCACTTACATAACTAACATTTATTCTCTCAGTTTTGGTAGCTGGGAAGTCCAAGACCAAAGCTCTGCCAGATGTAGTGTCTGGTGGAGCCTGTTTCCTGGATTGTAGACAGCTGCCTTCTGGATCCTCATGTGGCCTTGAAAGAGGTCATTTGTCTCATGTCTCTTAGTATAAGAGCACTAATCCCATTCATAAGGATACCACTCTCATTATCTAACTCCCAATGACCTCGCCTCCATATAACATTACATTGGGGATTCGGCTTCAACACATGAATTTGGAAGGGCAACAAACAGTCCATAATGGTGGCCCAACAAACTGGTTAAAGCAGCATATAGAAATGTGTTATACTCAAGAATATACTCAAACACTGCATCCAGTGTCAGTATACACTGGATTACTAATTCTGCTTTGGAAAAAGCTACAGGAAAAGTTAATTGGTTATGTGAAAGAGCTAGGGAATATAAAGTATTAATATAGGCTATTAAGACAGAAGGGAAACTGATTATAGAGATGAGCAACAAGGTACAGAGTACATTTCTGTTGCTGATTCTAGGTCTTTTATTTTATTCATCTGTGCACCCAGCCTAATCCAATGCTTTAAGAATAAACACAAGTTTTAGGATGCGGGCAATATTCAATAAGGTTTAGAATTATTAAATACAGATTACCTATAATTTAGCCCAGAAGAAGATAACATAAAAATAAAACCAATAATGAGTATATGTTTCTCTGAATTAGAAAGCAGCTCCTCTTTCTTCTAGACAGTTTACTTACAACTAATAAAAAATTGCCATAATAAATTAATATATGATATGATATTAATGATAGCATCTAGGATTGTACAGTGTAATACTAAACAACTTTATATAATGGACTCGACTATAGTAGCTATATAGTATAATTCTCTTATATATAATTAGAAATATTAACTATATCATTTTCTTCTTACTTTTTCATCATATATAATGTTATTTTAAAAGTGGTTGGTTAAATTAAAATTTTATCTGCATGTTACAATAATAATACAATAATAATACAAATAATAATGTGGATACCAGGAAAAACATTGAATATCACCTAGTTATAGGTAGAATTTCTGATATCATTTTAGATTTCTCCTACTGGTAAAAGATTGAGTGTGCTTCTTATAATTATATAATTATAAATTCTAGGCAAAAGTATGTTTTATTGGTACTGATTCTCTTTTGAACTTTAAGAAGAAGGATGCTCATGGATTTTGATCAGACAAAGATATAAAATGTGGATATTATTTTGATATTCTATATTACATTCCTTTTGGGATTTCTTCCTATGTACCACAGAGGTTTTAAAGTTTGAAATTGCATTTCCCAAACACTCTTGTAGATCAAATTTTAAATGTAAATTGGGCTTTTACAGATTAGATGTGACTCAAGATATGCAAGGCACAATTAATACATACAGAGGTTATTTTCCTACTTCCTTTTGCAAGTTTTCTGTTAGAAAAGGTTTTAGAGACATCAGGTTACCCTGTGCCACTGTTACAATCACAATGGTGACAGCGGTATTGGCTTCTTTTTTAAAATTTTTTGATCCTATTATAGCTGCTATAGTTTAAAATGTCTTAAATAAAAAAGGCTCATGTGTTGGCTTGACAGGTGGTACTTTCATTGACAGTTGATTATATTTTTAGGACTCATTTATGGAGTCCCTGCCGAGAGCCTGTTCCTCTATCCCTTTCAACAACACTGTGAATTCACAATATTTTACAACTAAATATCGTCTAATTTAAAACAGCTAAAATTGGTGTTATGTATTATTCCGAATCCTGACTGACATATTAGGTGATATCAAAAGTGGGTTAAAATATATGGCATTGTTTAATTTTCATTAGCAGAAAGCAATGAAGGCTAATTATTTGTTTAGTCTATTATGAAATATTTGGTGAAACTGTGATCTGTGTTATTCTCAGTGGCTGCCCATTACTAAGAGACTTAGCATTATTAGAAATAGTTTGTAAACCACAGAATATAATGGTGTGTTCGTTGCTGCTTTGGACTTTGACCAAATTACTGTAAGAAGGAGATTAAACGAGGCTTATGGTAACAAGCAGCTATGAAGAAGCCGCTTTATCAGGAGATAAGATTGCAAGAATTTTTCAAGAGCCTCAGTATAATTCTGACAGAGAATAGAAGAACGTTCAAAACCAGATATCAGACATAAGATGTTGCCTTCCCACCAAATCCTATACATGTAGATGCCCTCAAGTTTTCTACCATTAATTTAAGAAATAGAAAGCAAAGGGCTGAACACAAAAGCATTGATAATAGACAAGCAGGATTCAATGTTTTGTCTAGACGAGTCATTTGGCTGTGTTCACTTGCCCATAGAGCTGAATGAAAGAAAATAGGTCCAGAGCCAAGTCAGTTTCTAGGGTCTTATGTTGCCAAAGAAACCCCAAGTCTGGCCTGAAAAATATAGTAGTTGTTCAATTTCTAAAGCAAACCCTGGGCTCCAAACCGGCACCAGATGGAAGCCAGCTGGGAAAGCTGTGCAGTTTCATACTTCTGATGTGCCTGCAGAAGAGATCGAGCAATGAGAATGTTCCCAGTGAGCAAAGCCAGGGACTAGAGAACCCAGTGGAAAACAAAGGCAACCCAGAGAGCAAAACCAGTTAGTCCACGAATAACTTGCTGTACTGTCAAAGCAGGTACTTTTCAAAATTCATGCCCCAAATATTTTATGACTCCTATGAGCAAAGGACTATTGAGAGTTTCTCAACCTTTTGTTCTCTTAATAAAAATTTTGGTAAGCCTACTCTGTTCATATAGCATGATTGGATATTAGCCCTAATGTTTTAAGATACTTCTTCATTAGATTATAAATCATCAGACTACAAATAGCTACATCCAAAGTCATGAAGAGGTCTATACAATACTTAGAAATCTTAGACCTGGGAGATGTGATTATTATCCAGCCTTGAGTTTTTTCATTTAATGGAGGAGTAAGTTTGCGTAACAGCAAAAGTATTCATGGCTATTAGGGTGACAGAGGAAGAGCCCAATCATTGCTATGCTACATCTGATGTTTTCTTTTTTTTCTATTTAGTGAAAATCCTGAATTCTAGGTAGGCTGATAGTGACCAACATAGGCTACTCATATTAATATTTTCTCCCAATGAAATCAGAAGGATGGATGTGATAAATTCCTGACAATAAGGATGTGAAAATGATACTTTTTAAAAACAATATGAGAATTTAAGTGGCAGAGATACAATTAAACTTTCATCCTTATCCTTCATAAAAACTATAGCAATACTTCATTGTATTTACTCTAAATTTAAAAGATCTTTAAATGACTCCCACCTTCTAATTTTGCAGAGAAATAAAAATGTATTTGAGGAGGCAGTGACTGACAGCTAGAGAGGAGATCAAAAGGACAAGACACTGTTGAAAATATTTTATTTTCCTTTGTCACAAATGGGAGAAATTTGAAGAGAAAAAACTGGAGAGCCTTTCTACAGACTGTGAAATCTGGAGACATGCTCCTTTAAATAAAAATCTACATCTTTAAATCAACACGTCTGCATATATTTGTGTTTCATTTCTACAGATATAATCCAGCTAATTAGTTACATCCATGTAGAAAACTCTAACATATTTCATTGGTTTTCCCTAATAGATCACCAGATATAGGTCTCTTTATGACAATATTATATTTAGGACAATAATGTACACATCTTTGAAGTCTGACATTTTTTGCAAAAACAAATACATTTTTAGGTTTTTTGAGAAAATCTTACCTCTGCAAAAATGAGATGTCTTTTTAACTATCTTCTTAAGGGTGGTTTGAATTTAGAATAAATACAATGAAGTATTGCTATAGCTTTGATAAAAGCTATCCCTTTGATAGGGATGAAAGTATAGGCATACCTCTGCCACTTACCCAAGTCTCATAACAGTGTCGGAATCTAAATCTTATGTATAAGTGAATTGTATTTATGATAGAAACTCTGCAAACCATTAACAGTTTTTTATATAAGCAGCTTAAAGTAATTTGTGGTAAAAGCCACAGTGTTAATAAATTTTCATATCTTAAAAGACTTAGTGCTGGTAAATTTGTGGAGCCATTTTTAAAATTCCAACCTAAAGACAGTTTTATCTGCTCCCTGTTTGTTTTCTTTTTCTCTCTATTCTGAAGCTTAGTATATTTACTGTTTTGCCTCTTCACAATTCAACCTTTATTTCTGTAGATAGGCTAATGAATGCATAAGCACCACAATAACTCTGGAAAGTTAAAATGGAGAAGGTACTCTTTCTGCAACCAGGCTACTGAGCATGGCAATTGTGCTAAATCTACTTTTTGTGTAATAGTCCAGCAACTTGAAAATATCCTGACTAGAATATGTCTTTGAATATACTGTGACTTGTACAGAATGACATACATTTTAGGGTATACAGATTAACAAGTTTCGTTTGCATTGTAATTGGATTCTTGGTGTGTGTTTGTGCACATATTTGTCTATGAAGTATGTATGTACGCAGAGACTTGTTATTACAAACAAATTTGAAGGGAAACTTTATTGAGTACTTGAGCATAAAAAGAATATATGACATTTTTATATATTACTAAAATAATATATACACATATAAAAAAATAGAATTGCATAATACCAAAATGAAAAACAGAAATTTCCAAATCCATCCTCCAACTCACAGCTCACTTTCTAAAACATAAACACTTTTATCTCTTTGATGTTTTGAGTATTTTCTTCTTTAAATGATTAACTCATAAATCTATGTTACATGTATTTGTATCTATTTCTTTATGAATATGTTTTATTTACTGTTTTTTGCCTTTCTACTTTTAGAGGTTTAAAACTTAGTTCACTAATATTCACCTTGCTATTACTCACTTTTTGTATTCATATTATTAACTTTATTTTTTATTTAGCATCAAATTAAACTTAATTAATTAATTTATTTTTTGTTTTTACAAGTTTTTGTTTTATTAAGATAAAAATTTGATTAATATATACATTTCTTATTTCACAAAGATGAATTAGGGACTTATTCACATCATAAGCATTTTGTTTTTAATGAGTTTCTTTAAATGGAGGAGCCCAGGTACATGTAATTAAGCAGTGGATAAAAGTAGCAGGTGGTTAGGTGATTTATTTTTTATTTTATTTTATTTTATTTTATTTTTATTTCAAGATATTATAGAAGTACAAACATTTGTTTACGTGTTATGACTTTGCCACACCCAACCATGATTTGAGGCATGCCCTTACCCCCCTACAACACTCGCCATTAGTTGTGAGTTTACCTACTCCCAATCCAAAGCCCAAATGAATATTACTACCATGTGAGCACCTTAGTGTTGATCAGTTAGTGGCGATTTGATCGTGAGTACATGTGGTGCTTATTCTTCCATTCTTATGATACCTCACTTCAGAGGATGGGCTCAAGCTCTATCCAGGAAAATATAAGAGGTGCCAAATCACCATCGTTTTTGATAATTGAGTAATATTCAATTGTATACATATACCATGTTTTATTAATGCATTCATGGATTGACGGGCACTTGAGTTGTTTTCACATTCTTGCAATAGTGAATTGTGCTGCCATAAACATTCGAGTATAGATGTCTTTATTATAGAATGTCTTTTTTTTGTTTGGGTAGATGCTTAATAATGCTATTGCTGGATCAAATGGTATTTATATTTTTAGCTCTTCGAGGTATCTCTAAGTTCTTTTCCACAGAGGTTGTAGAAATTTGCAACCCCACCAGCAGTGTAAGAGTGTTTCTCTCCCTCCACACCCTCACCAGCATTTGTTGCTTTGGGTTTTTTTGATAAAGGCCAATCTCACTAAGGTTAAGTGATAGTTCATTGTGGTTTTGATTAGCATTTCTCTAATGATTAGAGATGTCGACCATTTTTTTATATGTTTTCTGGCCATTACATTATTCTATCTTCTTTTGAAAAGTTTCTGTTCATATCCTTTGACCATTTATGGATGGGATTGTTTGATTTTTTTCTTGTAGATTTTTTTGAGTTCTAGATAGATTCTTGTTGTCAGCCCTTTATTGGATTTGTAGAGAGCAAATAATTTCTCCCATTCTGTAGCTTATCTATTCACTCTAATGATAATTTTCTTGGCTGTGAAAAAACCTTTTAATTTGATCAGGTCCCATTTATTTATTTGTGTTGCTGCTGTGATTGCTTTGGGGGTTTTCTTCATAAATTCTTTGCCTAGGCTGATGTCTGAAAGAGTCTTCCCTATATTTTCTTCTACAATTCCTACCATTTCATGCCTTAGGTTTAAGTCCATTATCCATTGTGAATTGATTTTTGTAAGAGGTGAGAGGTGGGATCCAGCTTCAATCTTCTGCATGTAGTTATCAAATTTTACCAGCACCATTTATTGAGAAGAGATTATTTTCTCCAGTGTATATTTTTGTCTGCTTTGTCAAAGATTAGATGACAATATGTGGATGGTTTCATCTCTGGATTCTCAGTCCTGTTCCAAAGGTCTATATCTCTGTTCTTGTGCCAGTTAAATGCTGTTTTAGTTATTATAGCTTTGTAGTACAGCTTGAAGTCTGGTAGACTGATACCTCCCAGTTTGTTGTTTTTGCTTAAGATTGCTTTGGCTATACAAGGACTCTTTGGTTCCATACAAAGAGTAGAATTATTTTTTCTAGATCTTTAAAGAATGATGATGGTACTTTCATAGGGATTGCATTAATTCTGTAGATCACTTTGGGTAGTATGGACATTTTAACAGTGTTGATTCTGCCAATCCATGAGCAAAGTAGATTTTTCCATCTGTTTATGTCTTCTATAATTTATTTTCTTAGTGTTTCATAGTTCTTCCTGTATATGTCTCTCATCTCTTTTGTTAAATATATTCCTAGATATTTAATTTTTTTGAGGCTATTGTAAAATATTGAATTTTTAATTTGATTTTCAAGTTGACTGTTATTGACGTATATGAATACCTCTGATTTGTGTGTATTGATTTTGTATCCTGATACTTTACTGAATTCATTTATCAATTCCAGGAATCTTTTGGTTGAATCTTTAGGATTTTCTAGATATAATATCATATCATCAGCACAGAGTGAGAATTTGATCTTTTCTGCCCCTATTTGGATGTCCTTAATTCCCCTCTCTTGTCTAATTGCTCTAGCAAGGACTTCCAGTACTATGTTGAATAGAAGTCGAGATAGTGGGCAGCCTTGTCTGGTTAAATGTTCCCCATTCTGTATGATATTGGTTGTGGGTTTATCATATATAGCCTTAATAATTTTAAAGTATAACCCATCTATGCCTATTTTGTTAAGAGTTTTTATCATAAACATATGCTGGATTTTGTCAAATGCTTTTTCTACATCTATTGAGAGAATCATATGGTCTTTGTTCTTGCTTTTATTTATGAGGTGTATTGCATTTATAGATTTGCATATGTTGAATCAGATTTGCATCTCTGGGATAAAGCCTACCTAGTCATGGTGAATTATTATATTTTTTGATATGCTGTTGGATTCAATTTGCTAAAATTTAGTTGATGATTTTTGCATCTATATTCATGAGGCATATTGGTCTGTAGTTTTCTTTTTTTGTTGTGTCCTTTTCTGGCTTTGGTATCAAGGTGATATTAGCTTCATAGAATGAGTTGGGAGGGTACCATCTATCTCAATGTTGTGGAATAATTTCTGTAGTATAGATATTAATTCTCCTTAGTATGTTTGGTAAAACTTGGACGTGAACCCATCTGGTCCGGGACTTTTACTTTTTGGAAGGTTTTTAATTGTTCCTCCAATTTCTGTGTTTGATATTGGTCTGTTCAGGAATTCTATTTCCTGCTGAGTGAACTTAGGGAAGGTATATTTTTCCAGGAATTTGTCCATTTCCTCCACATTATGTAGTTTGGGGGCATATAGGTTTTTATAGTATTCAAAGATAATGTTTTGTATTTTCATGGTTTCTGTTGTGATCTCTCCTTTTTCATTTCTAACTGAGTTTATTAGAGTCCTTTCTCTCCTAGTTCTTGTCAATCTAGCAAGAGGGCTGTCAATTTTGTTTATCTTTTTGAAAAACCAGCTTTTGGTTTTGTTGATCTTCTATATACTTCTTTTCTTCTCAATTTCATTTAGTTATGTTCTGATCTTAGTTATTTATTTTCTTCTGCTAGGTTTGGAATTGATTTGCTCTTCCTTTTCCAGTTCCTGGAAACTGTTTATTAGTTCGTTGATTTTTGAGCTTTCTGTTTTTTGGATGTGAGCATTTAATGCTATTAGTTTTCCTCTCAGGAATGATTTTGCAGTATCCCATGGATTTTGATAACTTGTGTTCCCATTATTATTTAGTTCAAAGAATCTTTTGATTTTTCTCTGTATTTCCTCCTTGACCCAATAGTTCTTCAACAATAGATCATTTAATCTCCATGAATTTGTTATGTGGTGAGTATTTCTGTGGGAATTGAACTCTAATTTTCTACCATTATGAGCTGAGAAGATACATGGTATAATTTCTATTATTTTGAATTTGTTGAGGTCTGAGTTCTGAGTTGTGGCCTAGTATGTGGCAATTTTGGAGAAATTCCATAAGCTGATGAGAAGAATGTGTATTTGGCTTTCTTTGGGTGGAATGTTCTGTAGATGTCTGTCCCAAACAAATGTTCCTTGACAGTGCTGGGGAGATGCGCTCTGGTCCTATATAGTCTTAGAGGTGTTTTAGCCTGCTGGGTTATCTCTGACCTGTTGTCTTCACCTCTTGCTAAAGCAGATTAGTGAGTTTAGACCCCTTTTGTAAGCTCCCAGGTGGTGAATCACTCTTATGTGTGTGACTCCACTGCCCTCCAATTGTTTGAGATGGAAGGCACTGCGTTGAGCTATGGGGTTACCCTCTCTGGGGTTGCTTGTAGTTTGCATGGAGGAGTGGATTATCAAAGTATTCCAATGCCTTTGTGTTGGGCTGTAAACCTCCAAATGGGGTATACCAGTGCCCTGATATTTAGGAAATGTCTTGTCACCCCGAGGGATTATTTGAGCCCTGTTGCCACTTTAAGTGTGGTAAGGGCAACAGGTACCTGCAAGCCTGAGAGTGTATACTTCTGTGATTGCTTGATCTGCTGCTAGGGGAGAGCTGCTAATATATTATTCAGGGCTCTTTTGCCATAGTTGCAAGGGAGCTGCAGGTGGGGATGGGAGTGTTAATTTTTGCAATTGCTGAGGACTCTGGCCAGGATTTTCCTTCCCAGTTAGCAAGCCCCAAAACTGGCAGCAGCCTGGGCGCCAAGGGTGAGCCCTAGTGTTATGTTGTTATCAGAAGATCAAAACCAACCCTCTGGACCAAATCGACAGTCTGTCCCCTTTTGCTTAGTTTCAAAGTCATACAGATTCATGCCAGTCACACAGAGAAAGTGACTTTTCTCCCTTCTCCCTGCCTCCAGGGTGGAGTCTGACCTGCCAGGACATAGGAGGAGCACTGCCAGAGGCCACCGCACTTCTCAGCCCAGGAAGTGGCTTCTCTGGGTTACTCCCCACCTCTATTGGCAGGGTTTACCCCAGCTTCCTGATAGACTAACATTCAGGCCAGGTTAGGTATGCCATCTGAGGTTACCATGTGTACTAGCCCAGAAACCAGCCTCTTTCATCACTCCACAACTCCAGGGACGGGCCTGTCCTGCTGGCAGGAAAAGGCAAGCAGCTGGGCTGGGGGAGGAATGTTCAGAAAGTGGTTTCTCTCATATTCTCCTCGTCTAAGGGTGAGGCCTGCTCTACTGGGCCAGGGCAGGCGTGTTGGCTGAGACCATTGCCTTAGCTTGCCCTGCTTGGCTGGGGAAGGGGTGGTTGCCCAGAACTACAACAGGCTATAGTGTTTCTAGGCTATGGATCCCTAAAATGGTGGCTGCCCACCCACAGAGAGCCAGAACTGGAGACGACTTCTGGGGGGCAGCAGCGGGTGCTGGGGATGGCAGGGTGTCTCAGTGAGCCCATGCTGTCCCCACTGCTTCACTGACTCACAGTCTCATGTCAGTCCAGTAGGGGGTCCTACACTCTCCCTCCCACCATGCGCCAGGCAAATTTTCCGGCGTTTCCAGGGTCAGAGCCTACCTTTCCGCATCCATCTCCTTTGTTCTGGTCTTGGCGACTGACAGAGGTGAGGTGTCTGTCTCAAAACTCCCTCCTGTGGACCCAAGAAGTGTCCACTCAGTCCCTCCCTCACCCAGTGTGGACCTAGCACAGAGCACTGGAGATTTCAAAATGTTTCCCCCTATTGTCTCTTTCCCACGTAGCCTGTCAGCCCTTGCCACAACTTTGTACTGACTTCAGGTGCTTCCCTGCTTGAGAGGATGTGGAGGCCGGTGGAGGAAGAGTCGTTCTCCTCTGGGTCAGATCACACTGCCCCAGCCGGCTGATGGGCGCAGCTGTCCCACGCTCTATTCCCTACTGTATATCTCACACTCTCCACACTTTGTGGTCAATTCTCCAATTCACCTTTTTTCCAGCACTGCTTGTCCTGTGCTGTTTCTCTGCATATTCACGATGTTGTTCTTGTGGGAGAGCAATCCACTCATGTGTAGCATGTCCGTGTTCTTCACCTCCCACTCTGGGAACAGGGAGCCAGGAGGTCACAAATCCACCATTTTTTTTCATTTTAAATTAGCATACTTTTTAGACTATCTGGGTTCAAATTCTGACTGAAAATCTCCCTCTGTCTCACTCTCTCTGTCATCTCTCTCTCTTGCTCTCTCTCTAGATAGATGATACATAGATATAAATATATGTGTATATATATTTTAAAAACATTTACTTTCAGCAAGTTACATAATTTTTCTGTCTCTTGGTTTTCTGCTCTGTAATGTCAAGACAACTGTCTATGTTAGGTGCAGTTATATAGAATGTATCAGAGAATACATATGAATTAATTAGAACAATATCTGGCACTTTATAAATACTTAATAAAGTTATCTAACATTATAGTAATTACTATTAATCTTATAGAAATATTCTAGTATCTCTACAACAATTTTACTGTTATTTTTTCTTATGTCTACTCTAGGAAGCCAACAGCAGGCATGCTTATCTCCCCAGCTTTTCCACTAATCTCTGTAAGGGTGACTTCCAATTACATTCAGGTATGTAATAACTTGAATTCTCAGAGTATCATAATTTAATATTTATATCTATGAGTATATTTATATTTCTTTTTATAGACAAATTAACTTTTAAAATTGAAAATATTTGAAAATATGATGTTTCCTGTATTATGGCTAAGCAAGCATTGTTGGATAAGCCATTCAAATTGAGGAATAGACTTACATTGTCTTTATCATGGTTTCATTATCTCATTTTTTGCACAGTTCAAGGGAAAACATCTAAAAGGTTAATTTAAAATATTTTTGAATTGTCTAGCTATCATTTAAAATCCTGTCCCATTTTGCTACATAAATGGACCATTCTTTCTTATTAAACATTGTTACTTGAGATTACTAATATTCTTTTGTTTTACCTATGCAATGAACAAGTGTCTTTACCCTATCCATACTGCCTAATAAATAAAGCTATAATTTTCAGAGCCTTTACCTTCCTGCTCTATTATGTTTCAGCTGCTTTCTAAGAGTGACACATATACAAATCCTGAAAATTTACTTCATTGTACTCTTATTGTAGTCCAATATCTTATTTATATGTGATTCACAAATCTTAATTTTCTCGGTTTTATTCACCTGCCTTCTTATTTATAATAAGATTTCTATTTTGGTTAGTATTGAATTAAAAGTCCCAAATCATTTTATCTTAAAAATTTGAATGTCTTCCTCCATATTTTGGTAAAAAACTGTGTAGACTATCTGATTTTCATTTAATTTTTTTGTTATCTAATTACTCCCTCAAATCTTTTAGTATTATCTTTTAGTTATTTTACTTCTGAAATATCAAGGATAATATGCTTTTCTATGGACTTTTTATATATATAATTTGACATTCAGTGGGCTATTTTTTGATCACTTATGCCTAACTTCAATACTAGAATATCATGTGCTTTTATGTATTCAAAATTGCCTTCCCTATCTTTTGGTCAGTTATTTTTCTCTGAAACTTTATTAAACTATACTGCTATGACATTAATTTTCAATATCTTTATGGAGGTATAATTGACATGATAAAATGCACATAATAAATTATACAATTGTATAATTATCAAATTGTATAATGTCTATGTATGTGTGGAAATGAACCTTTTACAATCAAAGTAATAAGCATATCTACAACCCATAAAAATTCTGCTTTCCATCACTATAAATATTTTTTATTTTCCATATAAAGCATATCTCATTTTCTATATTTTTATATAATTAGAGTAATTTTGGATGTATTTTTTTTGGTCTGTCTTCTTTTCTCAGCATAATTATTTTGAGTTTAACTCATGTTATTATGTTTATAAGTCATATTTTTTTACATTTAGCTACAATTTTCCATTTTTCCCATGTATGGTGAATTTTGGGACACCCTGTATTATTCCACTGGATAGAGATTCCACAAATTACTTATACATATATCTGTCAATGAACATTTGTTTCCAGTTTTAATAATAACAGATAAAATGTCTCTGGGCATTCATGCACAGGGTCTTGTACAGACATAGCATTTATTTTTTCTTGAATAACTGTATTTGATATAAGTTGCTAAGAAAATGCCAATTGCCAAGAGTTATTGTGTTATTTTCCTCCCTTTTTCCTTTTTTGTTCTCTCTCTCTTCCATCCTTCATCTCCTCCTTCCTTCTTCTCTTTTTTCTTTCCTCCTTTCCTTCCTTCCTTATGGCTGTTGACTCAGTTTCTAGCCCTCCTACTTGTATTTTATTTCCACCTCAGTGACCAAAGTTTTAATTATAAATAATGCACTATTTTGTTCTTACACTGTGCTATTTCATAGCATTTGGTTCTTTTGTGAGTTAATGAGTGTTGAAGGTGGTATAACTCTTCAAATTCCATTAACTATATACATGTATTTTTATGCATGTTATTCCTGCTCCCTTATTGCCTCTTTTATCCACTGTTCACCTTCTGTGAGTTTAATTTCATCATTCTCTTGATTACTTTGATTTTACCTATTCATTTTATAAATATCGATTGTTGGATTATCCACAGTAATGAAGGATTAGATCAATAGACATTAAAGAAAGCTGTAAATATGTGACACTTTTCCTTTCTATGCAATCATAAGATCTTTCAATAAGTGAGGTTAAAAATATGCAGATTGAAGTAGAACCAATATTAAATGATTGACTCTCTAAGAGGTAAAAGAAAGATATTTGCTTCCTAGTGAAATAAAGTAGGGTTTTACATAACTAGAAGAATACATAAAAGAAGCTGATTAAGTAATAAAGATAAACAGCATCTATTTTCAATTTCTATTGTAAGGAAGGTGAAATTTTACCTTCCTGGGCCTAAGAATTAATCTGGTATAAGACAGAATCACAGCAGAAAAGTATACAAATCTATTTAATATAAGTTTTACTGACATGGGAGCCCTCATAAAGGAAAGAAGACCCAATGAAGCTGTTAGAGGCAAACATTTATATGGAGTCGGAGAAAGAATAGTAAATTATGAAAACATGACAAAGCAAAAGTGCTTAGAGTAGGTTGGTTAATTGGGTAAAGGGACTAGGAAGATAAGAGTTAGTTTAACAAATTTCATTGCACACATTTCTTTCACCTTCAACTTTCTGCTTTTGATGATAAAAATGTAACTTTCTTTCTGCTATAGAAAAGACATCTTGGGGTTCCAACATGGCGGATTAGGGGTGCCCTCCTGGCTCTCTGCTCCCAGAGCGAAAAGTGAAGAAAGCAGATAGCCACAAGCGAGCGATCCGCACTTCCACAGGACCAGCTTCGCAAGCCTGCAGACATCCACCGGGAAACGGAGGGATAAGACCATTTACAGCCTAAAGCAAAGGTGAATCGATTATTCTTCCGTAAAAATCGGGGATTCGGAGGCACACAACAGGGAGGGAGCGAGGCGCGGTTTAAGCCGCTGCCGGCTGGCAGTGGCACCAGCCCTACCTGGAGCTGAGCAACACCCCCTCCCGCACCGAGCTCCACTCCCACGTAGGCC